>BSBK01007755.1:37500-192500 GCA_027943335.1 Chamaecyparis obtusa | reverse complement strand
TGACATGTCTCTTCCAATTTTTTCAATTTTCAAAAGAGCATCTTTTGGAAGGGCAAAAATAGTCAAAATGCATCATAATGGTCAAAATTTGACCCCCAACATATGGCACCACTATGGGGTAGCCTATTTTAAACCTCCACTATCATAAATGGTCATTAAAAGTCACTCAAAAGACCACCTAAAGATTGAATCCGAAAATGAAAGAGATTCCCACTCATGGCCCCTAAAAATAGAGACCACTCACACACATTGAGCACTTGGGCATGCCAAATCACATGACATGTGTCAATTGACACCACAAATAAATCACATTATGACACAATACACATGGCATGCCAAGTAGACTAAACTAATAAAATAAAATAAACATAATCAATAATTACATTCATGCATCACTTTTACAAAATTTTCACTTTACAATGAGGTTAATTTGTCCCCTTGGAGATAACCTTGGCTTAACATGATTTTACAAATATCTGTCTTTGATTTTCCCCAGAAATTCCATGGTCTTACCTGCACACTTGACAAAATATCAGTAGCTCATGAAATGTAAAATATCACATATATATGTAAATAAACTACATCTAAAAATCACATTCTTAACATCATAAATTTCTAATTGCATTTCATAATAATTCTCATCATTTTCAACATTGCATTTCTAAAGCATATAAAGTCAAGAATAAAATGATACATGTTAATTCACCTAACGCAGTAGTCATGATCATTTCTCATAATTTTTCCTAACATAATTATAACATTCAAGTATCTTACATAAACCAAAGATTTATCAATTACTATGGTCATGACCTAATAAATAGCATGAAAGTAAAAGTCCTATAACATCATCAGATAATCATAAATCATCACATAGTATCATAATATAATGTCTCTGTCCCAATAGTCCAATATGATAAAATAAAGTGTCAACATGAGTCCTATGATAAATAATAATCTTCTATGAAATGATGTCACGTGGTGAGGCCTCACATCTTTCATATATGAATTTGATGATCCGATTTATGCATAAGAGGGTAATTTGCAAGGCATTTTATCTGGGGTTTGGGTGTGTTTGTTTTGAGAGATTTTCTGTAGATGTGCATTTATTGACTTTGATGCCCTAGGATTTGGCATTGGTCATTTTCTTAGTTTACATTGGTTTTCATCACCAATCAATTTAAAAATAATGATTTACTTTAAAGTTGTGAGAGAATTATGTGACTAAATCTATATCAGGAATACAAGTTACTGTTGTGATTTTTAAAGAATTCAATCTAAAAGGTAATACCCACCTGTAGCTAAAAGCTCAAAGAGAAGAAGGATTTTAATCCTTAATACCTTAGTATTTACTATTGTTGATGAATATGTTGGGATTTCTAGAGTTATAAATCAGATTTTTCTGATTAATTTTTTATCATCTACAATTTTGAGTACTAACAAAATTGGTGACTCTACTAGGGAATTCTTAAAAATATTTCTACAATAAACATGCTATCAAATTTGTTGATTGTTTATTGTTGAATCTAAAGACCAGTTTACCATATATTCCCATAAATTTTTGGGTGGTGACTATAAGCTCTGTGTTACCAGTTGCTAGTAAAAACTTTTGTAAATTTCAAGATTATCTTGTCAAAGTATCATGAGTAGGCCAAGAAATACTAGGTCTTATTATAGGGATCACCTAGAAGCCAAAATGGGTGAGGAGTTACATACCCCTAGTAGAAAGAAATGGTCCAGAAGGGGGGCATCTGGTATTGATTCTCCCTGACCATTTCAAGAGTATGTTCCAATTCTTGCCCAAAATGAAATCCCATCTTTTTCTAAGAATCCTAAATTCATTAGAAGAATAGATTTTGAGTCCGTTAGTCCTCCCCAAGAGGATGAATTCATAGATATTGGTTTCTTTCCTACACAAGAAAATCTAGAGCAAACAAAATATGCTTCTACTACTAACACTGAATCTTATGATTCTGAGAGATTAAAGGAATAATTTTTCTCATTGAGAAAAAGGGACTAGGAACAATTTTTAGAAATTACTAAAAGGAAAAAGGAGCAGGAACAAGAAATCTATGAATTACTCATGGAAAAGCAAGAACTCCTTATAAAGACAAAAAATAATGAGAGCCAAGCAAAGTGTCTGAAACATAAAGTTACTATTTTAGATAGTGAGTTGTTTGGAGATGTCCAAAGGTTGAGACAAGTTAGCATCAATAAGCCAAATCCTAAGAAAGATGATTTTGATGGTGAAGGCCATGTCCTAAGACAATTGTATCCATCTAAGATTAGAAGGAACGCGGATCTTAGAAGTAAGGTGATGGATGTATCTGATAAGGGAAAATAAAAGGTAGTGGGAATTAGCATAAATAATCCCAAACAGAATGAAGGTAATCCTACTACAATATCTCAGGCTAGCTTAGATCTAGAAAAGGCTAGAAAGGCTAAGGAAGACCTGGCTATCCAACTAGAGAAGCTAGAATTAGAAGCTGCTGCAGATGAGATGAAAGGAAAATTGCTTTCCTTCATACCAATATGAATACAAATGCTAGTAGTTCAGTCCCTATTGTCAGTGGGAAAATAACAAAAAAATCAGTCTGTTGGTTCTGTACCTAACACCCAAGCCTCAGTCTCCAATCAAATGGCCCAAGGACCACTTCAAGGTGTAAGTCATACTGTCCCTTTGACTGGTAATATTGATGGAGATATTGTGCATCAGAATACTAGAGGAGGTGGATCTCAAGATTTACAAAATTTTCAAAAAAGGCCAGTTCATTAGGACAGATATAGGCCATTATTCTTTGATGGTAAGAGACAAGATCCCTAAGTTCACTAGTAACAATGTTATTACTTGTGAAGAACATCTTAAGTCTTTCATAGAAAAAATAAGTAATTATGAAATAGAAAGTGAAGATGTCATCATGAAGCTTTTTGTTCAGTCTTTGATAGAAGATGCTAGGGATTGGTACAGAGGTTTACCTGAAAATAGTATTACCTCATGGGATGAATTTATAAGAAGTTTTAAGGAATAGTATGCTGAACATGTTAACTCTAGTTACATGCTAAATGAATTTAATAATATAAAAAAAGTATGCAAATGAAAGTATGTCAGAGTTCAATGGCAGGTTCCAAAAGGCCATGTACAAGCTATTCCAGGTTTTAAGATTAGATGATGAAGTTTGTTTGACTAAATAATTCAATGCTATATAGGGAAAGATGTCTTACCTTTTAAGAGACAAAAGTCCACATACTTTTAGAGATGACTTAAAATTAGCAATAAATATTGAAATTAATAGGAAATCATCTGGTCAAATGTATAAGAGGGATGAAGGAAGACTATGGAAAGAGACTATGCCACATCATATGAAATGTGCCAAGGAAGATGACAAGGTTGACAAATTGGCCAATGTTGTTAAATATATGTCTACTAGATTTGATAAAGGTGGGAAGAATTTAGAAGATAATAGAACACCTTATCAAAGGCAGGAGAGATTCCCTAGTCTATGTGACCATCATATAAGACAAGTTGGAAAGATGGGAAGCCTATTTTTTACAACCATGACCCACAAAAAGGAAGAGATACTCCTGATCTTTTAAAAAGAAATAAAACCCACAATGTTGAGAATATTCCATGGTGTGTGGCCTATAACATACCTCACTAACCTTTTTAGTGTGCTATTGCTCAAGCTTTAGAAGATGAGCTAGAAGATCTACCTACAAGAGACCATAAAGGCTCTGAAAAGCCTGCAGTAAATATGTTCACCACTCAAAGGGTGGATGAATCTGCCTCTTCAGATGATGAAGAGATATTAGAAGATGTTGACCATAAAAGGAGATTTCTCCCTACTTATGAGAAACAAGTATTTTCCTATTCTTATCATGAGGGATTTGACACTAAGACTAGTCAAACAAATATGAATAGGCAAGAGATGGAAGATACTCATTGGAGAAAGCCTAGTAAAGAATAAATCAAGAATCTAACTGTGGCAGCTATTTCTTAGGCTAGATCCTCATACAACTTGAGAAATAGAAATATTGATGCTGATCAAGGAGTTCCTAGGTCAATCTTTGTCAAGAATGATCCTCAGAGTAAGGTTTCTCCTAAACCAATTTCTTCTACAAGTAAAGATAACAATAACAGACAACAACCTGTTATAGTTCAAAATACTAAGAAGAATGAGGAAAATACTATAGAACAAAGAAATAAGAGGGCTAGTGGGAAGATAATTTTGTCTGATCTTTCTACTAAGGCCCCAAATTTTTACATGAGGCATGCTCTGTCTCAGATGAAGGTATCAATCCCTTTATTAGAAATGTTGAAATTAAAAGAGCATAAGGCAACAACTTTGGCTTTGATTAATGAGCAAGAAGACCTTCTTATTGTGATAGAAAAGATAGTACCAGTGGAAGGACCTAAGATAACTAAAGGAGTTTCCAAAAATTTTTTTGGAAATATTATAACTCAAGAGCCTTCCTCCATTGATCCTTTTTATGTCACTTTAATCATGAATAATTTATTGCTGAAGAACAGTATGATAGACTCTGGTGCTGTAGCTAGAGTAATGCCCTACCATGTAATGAAGGAATTAGGGCTTCAAGTTGATACATCTAATGGAAGATGTTATGCTATGGATAATAGAGTAGTTCCTATGGTAGGGACCTTTTTTGGAATAGAGGTTAAGATAGTTGCATTCCCTGAGGCCACTTACAAGATGGATGTTGTTGTAGTTGATACCAAACCTCATTATGGTATGCTACTATCAAGACATTGGATAGAAACAATAGGAGGAAAGCTACAGTTAGATCTGTCTTATGCTACAATTCATGTGAATGGTACTGAGGTAAATTTGTACAGAGAACCTCATTCATGAGTAATGATTGAGATGGTAGCTCCTAAAGATCTAAATTGTTGTGTAGACATTGACATGAATAATTTTATGATTGAAGAAATACTGCCACAGCTAAAAAATACTAACCCAATTTTCAATGATTTCTTCTTACAAAAAAATGGATTATGGCAGCTATACTTTGATGGTGGATGCTCTAAAGAAGGCTCAGGAGCTGGTGTTCTACTAATATCCCCATCAGGTATTACCTTTAAGTACTCTTTTTTTGTTAACCTTCCAATGCACTAATAACACTTCTGAATATGAAGCTTTGATATTGGGATTAGATATTGCAATAAAACATGGTATAAAATGTTTAAAAGTTTATGGAGACTCCCAATTAATCATTTCTCAAATTAGATCACAATATGCTACAAAGGATGATAGACTTAAGTTATACAAATATGTTTTCTGGGATAGAATTGAATTTTTTAATGCTTTGAATATTCTGTGGGTAGAAAGATCAAAAATATTATGGTAGACTTCCTTGCGAATGTTGCATTAAAAAGAAATGATGCAAGCCTTATTGGAGTATCAAAATTGGAAGTAAAAATTAGACCTTCTATCCCTGATAATGTTTGCAATTGGCAAGTTTTTGAGGATGACAGTGACATCTTAATATTTATTCAAGGTTTGGATATGTATGAAGGTCAGCAAATTCATTTTGATGCCTATCAAGAGATTATTGATGGGAAAGATTGTGTCATTTGAAATGAGGTTGTTTAGTTGCCTTCTAATCATATCCCCAAGGGTTTAGTTGAGTTGGAAGGGATGTTCAAAATAAATGATAGTCACATGTCCCAGAAGTCTAATGCTAAGGTAGATGACCTAGAAGAAATAAACCTAGGGTTAGAAACTTTCCCTCAAGTTGTCTACATTGGGAAATGTCTTAGTAAGGATGTAAGGAATAATTTAAAAGATTGTTGAAAAGATAAAAGCATGTCTTTTCTTGGTCATATGATGATCTCAAAGCCTATAGGGCTGACCTATTTCAGCATGAAATTCCCTTGAAAGAAGACACCAAGCCTTTTAGGCAAAAGAAAAGACCTATTCACCCCTTATTAGCTACAAAAATGCAAACTGAGTTGACCAAGCTAAGGGATGGAGGCATCATTGAGCCTATTAGACATTCTTCTTCAGTTTCAAACTTAGTACCAGTGAGAAAGAAGAATGGAGACATAAGGTTGTATGTGGACTTTAGGAATTTGAATGTTGCTTCACTCAAGGACAATTATGGACTACCTAATATGGAAGCTATGCTTCATAAAGTGAGTAGTTGTGATTTGTTGTCCATGATGGATGGATTTTTAGGGTACAAACAAGTATTGGTCAAAGAATCAGAGTAGTTTAAGACATCATTTACTACTCCTTGGGGAACATATGTATATGTCAGGATGCCTTTTGGTTTAAAAAATGCTGGAGCAAGTTTTCAAAGGGAAATGGATGTAGCTTTTAAAGACCTTATTGATGTCCTCATGGTTGTGTACCAAGATGATCTAACTGCATATTCTAAAAGAGCTGAAGGTCATTGTAATCACCTGGAAAAGGTTCTGATGAAAGCTATAGAGTATGGTATCTCTTTCAACCCTAAGAAATGTCATTTTTCTATTACTAAGGGAAATTTACTAGGTCACATAGTGTCCAAGGAAGGAGTAAGGATTGATCCTGAAAGGGTAGATGCTATTAAGAAATTCTCTGGCCCCAAAAATCTCAAGGGTGTCCAGTCTTTCCTTGGACAAATAAATTTTGTCAGGATGTTCATTGCAAATTTTGCTGAGTTAGTCAAACCCATTGTCAAGCTTCTAAAAATGGATGTAAAGTTTATTTTGGATCAAGAAGCACAAGAAGCCTTTGAGAAGATAAAGAAAACAATTCAAGAGGCTCCTATTCTGACATCTCCTGATTATTCCAAGTCCTTTTCTCTATTCAATTTTGCATCATTTCATACCATTGCAGTAGTTTTACTACAAAAGGATGATGAAGAATTTGAACATCATATTGCCTTTTTCAGTAAGTCACTACATTCAGCAGAATTAAACTATGAGCTGATGGAAAAACAAGCCTATGCTTTGGTAAAAGTTATCAAGGCATTCATACCTTATCTAGTATGTGCAAAAGTAAATGCATATGTTCCTCATGTTGTAGTTAAGGATATTCTAGTACAAAGTGAGGTCACTAGAAAAAGATGCAAGTGGATTAATAGAATCCAGGAGTTTGATTTAGAACTTCATATCACTAAACTTGTCAGAGCTTTAGGACTTGCAAAGCTAATGACTAAGGAAAATATGGACCTGATCCAAGTCAATAATGTTGATATCAGTGAAAGAGATGTCACTAGCATTGAAATGCATCCTTGGTACAAAAACATAGTATTTACTACTGCAAGGTGATCTGTATTGGAAGGATAGTGATGGAATCTTTCTTTTGTGTCTAGATAGGGGCCAATCTGAGAGGATTTTGAAAGAAATGCACTCTGGAATGTGTGGACGACACCATTCAGCTAGAGCAACTTCTCATAAGATTTTAAGGGCTAGGTATTACTGGCCTGTGTTGTTCAAAGATACCCATGCATTTTTTAGAAAGTGTGAACCGTGCCAAAGGTTCTCAAATAAGTTGAAGTTCTTAGGAGCATTGATGTTAAACCCTATGGTGGTAGAGGCTCCTTTTGCTATGTGGGGTATTGATTTCAATGGGGAGTTTAATGAGAAATCTAGTGGAGGACACAGCTGGATAATTGTAGCTACTGATTACTTTACTAAGTGGATTGAAGCAATCCCAACAAATAATGCTACAAGAATAGTGGTTATTGAGTTCTTAATGAATAACATTGCTACAAAGTTTGGTGTTCTTGTCAAAATAGTGATGGACAATGCCATGAGTTTTAGATCACAAGAGTTCAAGGACTTCCATCTAGAGATGGGCATAGTAATGTCATACTCATCCCCATACCACCCACAAGCTAATGGGAAAGCAGAATCAAGCAATAAGATTATTATAAAGATCCCAAAGAAAACTTTAAATAGGAACAAGAGAACCTAGCATTCAAAGCTAAAATTGGCTTTATAGGTAGATAGGATCACAGAAAAGAGAGCCACAGGCAAGTCTCCTTTTTAGATGGTGTATGGTATTAAATCAAGGCTACCTATGAGTAATTTATTGCCTATTTACAAATTTATACAAGAGGAAGATTTGGAAATGTCTAATCCTCTAGAAAATAGGGTGATCCAACTTGTTGAGCTAGATGAAACAAGAAGATAAGGTAAAAAAGAGAACATTAGACTACATCAAAAGATGAAATATCTATTTGACAAGAGGGAAACTATCAGGAAATTCCAACCTGAAGACTTGGTCCTTCAATGGAATGCAAGAAGTGAGGATAAGGGAAAGCATAAGAAGTTTGAATCATTGTGGTTGGGTCTCTATATTGTCTATTAGACTCATGGGAAATATTATTATTTCCTAAAAAATATGGATGGTGAAGAACAGGAATTGCCAGTGCATGGACAATTCTAGAAATTTTTCTTCAATTAAAGTGACTTTTGCTCCATGCACAATAGCCTTTTAGTGTATAGGTGTATTTCTTTCCCAGTCATGTGTTATTCTCCCAGACTAGTTTAAGTGTGATTGGTCTTCTACCCAAATATTCTGGCTTCTTGCTATAAATTGGCTTTTAAGCATCCTTAGAGAGAGCCACTGTTAGTAGTATTTTCAAGTATTTAAAGTTGCATTTTATTTTTTGCTCTTTTGAAAATTTTCCATGCTTTTGTCCTAATTTTCCTACAATTCTCATGTCCCAGATGTTGAAAGTATGTTCCTAATGGTAAAAACCCTAAGTGCTAGGTCAAAAATGCTTATGAAGATCCAAAAACCCTACAAAAACCTAACCAAGTTCTATTTTGATGTTACTTTTTTGAATCACTTAAGTAAGCCTTTAAGCATGTGTGCTTTATAATTACTACTTAGTCACCCAGTCTCTAAAAGTATTGACCATATTCCTTTTAGTTTGGTGATTTAGAAAAGCCTTTATGGCACAATCTCTTTAAGTATGGAGAATATTCCTTTTCTTTACGAGACTTGGTGGATGTTTTCAATCACCAAGTCTCTGATTGATCTTTTTGAGATCTAGCGACTACTAATGATAAATATTTTGAAGGCAACTATAGTCATTGAATCTCCAAATGAAAAAAGCCTTCAGTCGGGTGATCTCTTAATAAAATAATGAAATGATAAAGTATTCGATGATTATGAGACTTCTCTTATAATTTGCTGAGTCTCCAAATGAAAGATGGTAGTTATGTTTTCCTTCAGTCACCAAGTCTCCCAATTCTTAGGCGGTTAGTGTTTTTATCCAGTGACCTAGCAATTGCAATAGTCACGTATCCTCAGAATCCTAGTGGTTATGTTACAAACATTCAATTATTTGGTGACACAATTATCTCCTAATCTCATAATATAGTGGTTAAGTCTTAAAGTGTTTAGTGACTCAGCGATAACCATAAGATGAAGGAAAGATCAATGATCGACATTTAATCTTGTAGTCTAACTGAGGTTAAGCGAGATATCTAGTGACTTGGAGAATAAAGGATTTTGTGTAGTCTCCAAATTTAACCAGGGTAAAGAAAAGTATTAAGAGACTATGAGATTCCTTCAGTCACGTGTTGGCCAGAAGATGATGATTTAATGTAAGGGTTTTCACAAGGTGAATATGAACTGTTGATGCAGCTTTGATCGAGTGGTGATCATGTTATCTCCAAGTCAAACCATGAGTTAATAAAAGTTTCAGTGACAGTGAGAAACATCTTCTCACCCAGTCTCCGGACTAAACCTAGGTTAAGAAAATATTTCAGTGATAGGGAGGTAACCTTAGTCACATGATCACCAGATGAGTAAGGGTTAAGTATTTTCTGAGGTGAAAAAATGGAAAAGATATGAATTCATTTGCCAGATTTGATGATGTGTTCATTTCTGATTGGTCACAGAGTAAAATAAAGAAATAATAATCTCTCAATGATTACAAGATGAACTATAGTTGCTGAGTCTCTAGACGCAATAAATCAAATATTTTCTTCCTTTAGTCACCAGATCTCCAGAAAGGTTTGGTCACCAGATGTCCTGAGAAAGTCAAAGTCGGAGTAAATTTTATGAGACTGAGTGACTACCATTAGATCAAGATCCTATGGCTATCATGAAGTCGTGAGAAGAAATGAAGATTTGAATAGAGTTTCAGCAATTAGGAGTCTTCTTTGTAGTCACCAAGCCTCCAGATGGATGAAGTTGGGCAATCTCCATAAAAGATTTGAAAAGTCAACAGGATTCAATGATTAAGAGACTCACTGCTAGTCACCAGGTCTCTAGATAAGAAGAAGAGCTAGTGAGACTTTGGAAAGGCATTTGTCTCTAGGTCTTGGAATAAGATTATCAAGTGATACATTTTGTAGTGACTGAGAGTAGAGTATAGTCACTCGGTCTCTAAATGAAAGATTATAATTTCATAAAGTCACAAAGTCTCATGATAAATTTTAAAAATAAAATCATCTAGCAACTATGATTTATCACTATACTCTCCAAGTCGTGAGATAAAAACATAAAGGGTAAAATCATCGAGCGACTTAGAGATTTCCTTTTAGTCACCTAATCTTTGAAGAATATGAAAAAGCACCAAGTCTTTCAGCAGCTATGATTGGCTATGTAGTCGCTAGGTCACCAGAAATCAAATTTGATTACCTGTCACTTTCTTAGCCCACAACTAGTGAATTGAAGTTCAGAGCGTGCCAAATAATGGTGGAAGTGACATGAATTATAGAGCTTTAGTCTTGAAAGGGAAATTAAATTAAATTCTCTAGAATAAATACAACTAACTATCACTCATTCTAAAATTACCAAGCATTCCAAAGAGCCAGAGCTAAAGAATTACAAGAATTAGTGAGTCTTTCAGTGATTAAGCAGTTCAATAAGTTTAGAATTTTTAGAGGAATTCACAACTATAGTCAAAATGAGTTAGCCTTCAACTAGCAAAGCTTCCACAAGCAAGGGATCCAAGGAGAAATAGATGGAAAGTTTCTCAAACAAGTTTCTCACTCTACTGCTTGGGTCATCACATAATAAAAAGGTTAGTGATGAAATCTTTGCTGATGACCTATCTTATTGTAGAGATGCAAACATTGGTGATGTATCTAGGATGTGCCTCTTTAGATATTTTTACAAGAATGATGATAGTCCAGTGCTCATGTCAAACCCTTGGACCTCTGGGCTAGATAGGTTGATATTACCTGATGTTTTTGTAGATTTAGATTTACTCCTTGCATTGGCTAATAAATATAACCCTTTATCAAAGATAATTAGGAAAGAGGATGGCTCAGCTCTAGTCACATTTGACAGAAATTCATTTATGAGGGCTTTCAATATCCATATTCCCATGGCCACAGAGATTAACTTGTAGGCCCAGGCCAATAGGTACACTCAAGAATTCATCCTTGTATCCAAGGAAATTCAAAACCACATCCCAAAAGCAAATAGGAATTACATTGTAGCAATGGCTAGGTCAACCCTATTTTTCTATAAGGACCTAGCTTTCTACATCATGTACATTGCATATGGATTATGCAGGGTGTTGGGAGTGGATGGCAGAATAGATAAGATTTCCTCTGATATCCTAATGTTGGTACTAGACTCACAGAGCCTCCATACAAGTAAGGGATATGATTACATAGGGTATGTAATAAATAAAATACATGAAGGACTTGAGGCTCTAAGGAGGAGGAAAGCTTCTCTTAGATTTTTGCATTACTCATTATTAATGCACTTTATTTTGTTCTACAATTACAACATCATGGATTTAGAGCACCTACAACCCCAGATAATGTGGAATGGTCAGCCCAATCCCATGCAGTTTTGGATAGGAGCCTGGAGCCCTACTTGCCCTAATTGTGATTTTTGTGCTTTTCAAAATTGGATAGTACAACCTATCTTGCTCACCCTAGGACTAAATCTTTCCAGGCTACCAGTTAAGATTTTACAACTACTGAGGCCTTTTCAATTTGTTGATAAATGGCCTAAAGATCATAACTAGGGAGACTTCTATTATGAGAAGACTTACACAATAATAAGAGTTTATGGGTGGTCACAGCCACCCCATGTTCTACCATTTTATGTTCCACCAAGAATTACATTCTTAGAGATTATTTGGCAACTCATGCTAACTTACAAAGAGCACTTGGCCCACGACAGGAAGGGAACATTTACCCCAAGGCATTTTAGGATATGCAACTTCACTATGGGGAAGAATTCATTCAGTAAATTGAATGATTGGTTGAGTCAGTATAAAATAAATGCTGCTATACCTAGGTATGTTGATACATAGGGCTTCATTATAATGGCTAGGAAATATTGTTGGTGTAATTAAATATTTACTAATTACATTTACTTAAGTTTACTTAGGATAATGCATCTGCATATTAGTTGTCATTGTGACACTTAGGAGTTTGCATTTCATTTTAACACATGGTTAGGAGAATTTCCACTTTAGGTGTGATAGTTGTCATCACATACCTCTTTGTTTGTGAGATCCACCTTTAGTTCTCTTATCATATTATCATCCTCTCATTGTTGCACATGTTTCACATATTTTCATGTACAATGGAGGATGATCCACCTTTGGTGGACATGTGATTCCACCTTGTGTGGGTGATATCTTATCATCTCCTTATCATGTAGTCTTATTGCATTGCCTATATATTTAGGCACTCTTACTTTGTAATCAATTCAATTTGGCTATAATCAATTATTTGATCATTTTGCCTATCTCTCTTGAGCTTCTAGATCTTGGCATTCATTCTTTTCCTTAGGAAAATTATTACATGGTATCAGAGTGATATCAAAATTGTTACATGGTATCAGAGATATATGAGTTTCATTGTATAGCTTATTTTGAGAGATTTTTATTGCAAGTCAAAATTGGAGCTTGCAGGTGCAAATTAGAGGTTGGCATCACATTAAGGAGGTCCAAATACCCCTAAATCAAATTTTTTTTCATCCAAATCAGACATCTGAAGCCAAATCTAGAGCCATTTGAATTTTCAAGGTTCGGCGGTGGTAATTCAGAAAAAATAATTTCAGAGGCGATTTTCAAACAACGATATCTCAGTCATCTGGACTCCTTTTTTCAAGAATGTTTTTTTGTTTTGGGGTATAATTTAATGATCTACACAATGGTGCATGTGATTTCTCATCTCTATTTTTGATGTATTCTGAAAATTGAAAATCCCAATTTTTACAACTTTAGAGGCTTCGTTTGGGCTCATATGGACACATTTTCAAGTGCTATTTTTTTTTAAAGTTCATGATTTTTTGTCTACTTTCCAAATTTGGTATTAGTTTGGAAAAATACTAAGTAGACATAGTACTTTTAGAATTTGGTCTATTTTGGCCTATTTTTAGCACTTGTAATTTGTTAGATCCTTGAGAGATCTTGTGTCTTATTTGTTTGAGTCTACTATAGCTTCAGATTTTCTATTGTAATTATCAAAATTAGAAGTTCACTTTGGTTCATTTTGGCAAGTGGCAATTGTACATGCACTATATATAAAGTGCCAAAATAATCTATTTTGGGGGGGTTCTTTGGTTCATTGCATTTTGAGGGGTGGATTAATTTTTTAATCTCATTGTTTCATGTGAGAATTACATCATGGATGGTGTAATTAAGTTGACAAGAGGGAACTATAAGAAATGAAGTGAATTGGTTCTTGCTCATCTTAGTGAACATAACCTATTATCCTATTTGTATGAGTATAGACCTAAAAGTCCTTCTCACAATTGTGACTCTTACTCAAAAGTTGTTAAGGTTATCTATTTGAATATGGATATGGATGTTATGGATTCCCTTGATGACTATGAAGATGAAACAATGAATATTTCTGATGTTTGGATTATTCTTTGGGAAATGTATGGAGATCCACATATTCCTCCACTTCCAAAATGTCGAGAACCTCCAGTTGTAGCTCCTTCTCCTCCTATTTATATCACATCTAGTGTTTCTCTTGATGATGCTTGCATTCACATAGCCATGGGTTCAAGTGATTCAGTGCAACAGGATATTCATTATCTTCTAGACTTGGTTCCATTTGATGACTACTTGACATACATTGCAGGTTTGTTTGTGGAGTCCTACATTTCAGATTTGGGAGACTTCATTGATGATATTCATCTTCTCTTTTTTGAGGATGATCCTTCTTCAGTTGTTTTGAGGGAGCATCCTGACCCTCATCTTCATTCTCTACTTGATCATTCTTTTGAGGGTGACATGATTGTGGATACTTTGACACAACATTTGGAGGAGGCCTCTTTAACTTTAGAGAAGACATTTGACTCTTTGGAGATTGGTTTTCATGAGTCTCAAACTTCACTTGAGATGTCACATTGCATGATGAAGGTTGATCATACTCATGTGTTGGAGATTCCTATTCAGTTTCTCGAGACATCATACATTTTGAGGATTCTTCCTTTAGATTGGGGAGGATTCATTGATACACCTATGGACTTGTTTCTTCCTATGGGGAGAAACATCATTCAATTTTATTGGTGCAATTTCTAAATTGATCCAAGTGCATCTATCATGGGTGTACATTCTACATTGAGGGGGGGCTTTCTTGCTTCTCTTCCTACCTCATTTGAGGAGGCATCTTTATCTTTGGAGTTTGATCCAAATTCTTACATGGATCAATTATCATTGGTTCCTTGTATGTCACCTTCTTATATTGGGATTTCTTCTAATTGGTTCATGGCATCTTCATCAACCAAGGACATTGTGACACTTGGGCATACTTCAAAGACATCATGCTTCATTTGGATTACCCTTCCTACTTTCTATCCACAATGGGAAGCCTTCTTACATCTATACTTGGTGTATCTTCTTCCTAAGAGGAGAAATGTTGTTTGTAGGCATTGGACTATGTTTTATCTTCAAGCACTTACCATCCTTGCAGGAGATTACTCATTATGGGGGGGATATCATGTCTCCTTCTTTCCTTCCTTTGAGGGAATTTTTTATTGTATATACATGATGTATGTCATAATAGGGAGGTCTTGATTACTCCATCCTTCCATGCATCTTGTATTCATCTCTCTTTTTGGTGGAGGGCGTTTCCCATGAGGTTTTCCCTCTTTCTCCACTTTATGAGAGATTGCATTGTTCTTGCATATTGTACATGTGTACCTAACATGGCCTAGTAGTTGGGACCCATCTTGCATTGTGAGCTTAAGTGCATTCCTCTGAGTTGCACTTAAGGGGGGGTGTTGGTGTAATTAAATATTTACTAATTACATTTACTTAAGTTTACTTAGGATAATGCATTTGCATATTAGTTGTCATTGTGACACTTAGGAGTTTGCATTTCATTTTAGCACATGGTTAGGAGAATTTCCACTTTAGGTGTGATATTTGTCATCACATACCTCTTTTATTGTGAGATCCACCTTTAGTGCTCTTATCACATTATCATCCTCTCATTGTTGCACATGTTTCACATACTTTCATGTACAATGGAGGATGATCCAACTTTGGTGGACATGTGATTCCACCTTGTGTGGGTGATATCTTATCATCTCCTTATCATGTAGTCTTATTGCATTGCCTATATATTTAGGCACTCCTACTTTCTAATCAATTCAATTTGGCTATAATCAATTATTTGATCATTTTGCCTATCTCTCTTGTGCTATCTCTTGAGCTTCTAGATCTTGGCATTCATTATTTTCCTTAGGCAAATTCTTACATGGTATCAGAGTGATATCAAAATTCTTACAAATATTACACTCCTTCAATTCCAATAAATAATAGACATGAGGAGTTTCCAGAAGAGGACATCATCATAAATATCATTGAGGATGATGAGGTAGCAAGGAGAGCACAATAATTCTCAAAATTGTTGACATTTGAGAAATAGATGAAAACAAAAGGAATTTCCTTTGGAGGCTTCTACCCTACAGTGCCTTATCTACAAAGGTTAGATATGAAGATGAAAAACTTCTATACATTGGTCAATTATTTTGAAGACCAAATTGATGATAAAAAAAGGGAGAAGGAGAAGCATTCTGAGCATTCTAAGTCATATTTTGAAGATGATAATGATGGAGGTTACATAATCTATAGCTCTCCAGCCATAGAACAACCACTTCAGTTTAGGTAGGAAGGAGAGGAGAATGTAATTATGGATTTGACAAAGCTTCCTAGCTCTCAAGATACCAGTGAGCCTCCTCTAAAAAGGAAGAAAATGCAGGTAGGAGAGCCCTTCCAAGTTAGAACAACTGAGAAGAAAAGTGATAGAGTCGGAGCTTTCTTTCTAGGAAATAGAGACCATGATCACCATCTTAGGAAGCATATTAGGGAGGAGAAAAGAAAACAAAAGATGGTTATAGAATAAGTTGGGTTTCTCTTCACCTTAGGAAGAGATGAGAGAATGTTAGAACAAGAGGCTTTCTTGAAGGATGATAATTTTATCAGATCAGATGAATTCAAGAATTTATTAGTATGGAACAAGCAATAGCAAGTTGCATCAACTATGTGGATCACAAAAGAAGGATAGGTACCTGATGAGGCCATCCAAAAGTTGAAAGACTATGAACCTAAGTCAGAGGCCATCACCTCTGACATAAGACAAGGATCAAGAGGGGCCAAAAAATGGTGCACCCTAATGGTCCAAGCCTGCTCAACACATGTGGAAGCAAAGAAACACAAAAGTGAGAGAGAATGTAGATACTTTCAAATATTATCATCAAATAGAACCATACATGTCAGGCTATAAGGCCTTCCCAATTAGGGCCAGATAGTACAATGAATTATAGAAGTCCTCAAACAGGTGAGGATCTGTCAAAATCTCTACTTCTATCATCTACCAACTCCTATCTCCCAAAAACTACCCCCTAAACTCTAAACCAACAACTACATTTATATAAGAAGCTACCAAACTAATTCTACCTTCAGATCCACCATCAATGGATGGAATGGTTAGATTTGGGACCACACACTTCCCAACTAGAACAAAAACTAAATCCATCAGTGAGAAAGATGACTGAGTAACAGACAGGCAATGTTGAGTGCCAATGAAATAACTGACTACTCAAGAGATAACTGACCACACTCAGTAACCAAATGAAACTGAACAACTACCAACCAACTCAGTCAAAGCAAAAACCAAGCAACACGAACAAACTCCAAATTGTTTTTGGTGTCACAGGATTCCCAAGGACCCGAGATGCTCCTGCATCAAACACCTAGGGTTATTTTGAAATGATTCCCTGAATCATTTGGTAGGTCTAGTCTGAGCTACATCCAACTCAGACTGTGAAAACCATGAATTGTCTTTTGTCAGTCTATTCTTCCATTTTACCAAATATTCCATATACATTTTCCCTCTTGTACTCTTTCCAATTGTTATCCTTCAAAATCTATTCAACTTCATCATTCTACTTCTTAGGATATTCTATCGATACTCTCACTTCTTCATCAGGTTCATGATACTCATAGAAATCAACAATGTTGAAAATGGGTGATATGTCCATATCATCAGGTAACTCAATCTCATATGAATTTTCACTGTGAAATTTTTTCAAAATCTTGCAAGGTCCAAAATTCTTCATCTTTAGTTTCCCATATGTTCCAATAGGAAATTGGCCTTTCTTCAAATGAACCATCACTTCATCACCAACATCAAAATTTTTATATCTTCTTGATTTATTTTCTCTATCTTTGTATTTCTGCTTATTGTCTTCCAGCTTCAACTTCACATCTTCATGTAATGTTTTCATGTACTCAACAAATTTTACTCCTTTAGCTCTTTTCTTATTCTCATCAGCAATGTCTCTCAAATTAGATATTCCTCTTGGTTGTATTCCATTCACAATGTCAAATGGTCTCTTTCCAGTACTCCTGTTCATTGCATTATTATATGCAAACTCTGCTTGTGCCAATACAGAATCCTAATTACTCTGTGTGTCTCCAACTAAACATCTCAAAAGATTTCCCAAAATTCTATTCACAACTTCAGTCTGTCCATCAGTTTGTGGGTGAAATGTAGAACTATATTTCAACTCAGTGCCAAATTTCTTCCAAAGGGTTTTCCAAAAATATCCAACAAATTTACTGTCTCAGTTAGAGATAATACTCCTCAGTAATCCATGCAATCTGACAATTTACTTAAAGAAAAGATCTGCTACATGTACTACATCTGATGTCTTTCTACATGGTATAAAATGTGTCATTTTATAGAATCTATCCACAATAAAAATATTGAATCATTACCTCTTACTATCTTTGGTAAGCCAACAACAAAGTCCATACTAATATCAATCCAAGGTTTCTTAGGAACAACAATCAGTGTATACAATCCAGTATTCTAACTTACTCCTTTTGCAACTTGACAAATTCCATAACTTTTCACAAATTTCTGAATATCTTTATACAACTACGGCCAATAGTACTTCTCCTTAAGCAAATTCCATGTTTTATCAATGCCAAAATGTCCAGCCAAACCACTACTATGTTTCTCCTTTATCAAATTAGATCTCAATACTCCTCTTAGTATACACAATTGAATACCTTTAAACAACATACCTTCCTAAATAAAATATTCATCCCATTTAGTATCTTGTTGATCTTGAATAGGTGCTCTGCACTTTCTCCATGGCTCATAAAAATTAGGGTCAAACTCATAAGAATCTCTCATCTCATCAAAACCAAGAACTTCAATTTTCATCTTGGTCATCAAAGATCTTCTTCTACTCAATGCATCAGCAACTTGGTTAGTGACTCCAATCTTATGCTTTATCACAAATGTCT
Organism: Chamaecyparis obtusa; assembly: GCA_027943335.1. NCBI lineage: Eukaryota > Viridiplantae > Streptophyta > Pinopsida > Cupressales > Cupressaceae > Chamaecyparis > Chamaecyparis obtusa. The sequence goes on along the minus strand of BSBK01007755.1, from coordinate 173,789 downwards.
AACTCTGTAAATACTCAACCCATTTCATATGTCTCTAATTCAACTTATTCTAACTACCAAAATATTGTAAAGCCTTATGATTAGTATACAACACAAATTCACTTGGTATCAAATAATGTCTCTATTTCTTCAGTGCTTGAACAATAGCATAGAATTCTTGATCATACACAAAATATTTCCTTCTAGCATCATTCAACTTTTCACTAAAGAAAGCAACAGGTTTACCTTCTTGACTCAACAAAGCTCCAATTGCACTTGCACTTGCATCACATTCTACTTGAAATACCTTACTAAAATTAGGTAATGAAAAAAATAGGTAATTCAACAACCTTCTACTTCAGAGTCTCAAAACTTTTGTCAGCTCCATGTGTCCACTTGAATTCTCTTTTGTCTCCTCTCATAGTCTCAATCATAGCATTATAAATTGAACTAAAATTCATTATGAACTTTTAGTAAAAACATTCCAAACCATTAAATGATCTTACCTCACTAGAATTCATAGATGTAGGCCAATTCAAAATAGCTTCAACCTTTTCATGATCCATCTTCAAACCATCAGCTGAAATAACAAATCCCAAATACACAATCTCCTCTTTCATGAATGAACACTTTTGAGATTTATCAGCAACTTCTCCTCTTTCCATCTTTACAAAATTGGTCTAACATGAAACAAATGTTCTTCTCTGGTCTTACTAAATATCAAAATATCATTAAGATATACAATCACAAACTTACCCAAGAATTTATTCAAAACTTCATTCATCAACCTCATAAAAGTACTCGGTGCATTAGTTAAACCAAAAGGCATAACCAACCACTCATACAAACCTTCTTTTGCCTTGAAAGCAGTATTCCATTCATCACCTTCTATAATTCTAATCTAATGATATCCACTTTTCAAATCAATCTTTGTGAAATACTTTTCTCTAGTCCAACTATCCATTATGTCATTTATTCTTGGTATAGGAAACCTATACTTCACTATTATCTTATTGATTGTTCTACAATCAATACACATTCTCCATTATCCATTCTTCTTTAGTGCCAATACAATAGGTACCACACAAGGGCTCAAACTTTCTCTAATCAAACCTTTCTCCAGCAACTCTTGAATCTGTCGGTTCAATTCTTTACTCTTGGTAGGTGTCAACCGATGAGGTGCCTTATTCGGTAAACTAGCTCTAGGGATTAGATCCATACAATGATTAATGCTTCTTTTTTGGTGGTAAACCATCAGGTACATTATTAGAAATGATATCACTATACTTATTGAGTAACTTATCAATCTCCTCAGGGACATTATCCTCTATTTTCTTACTCGATTTGTTAGGGATCACATAAAAACATACATCCTTCTTCGTCAAAGAGTTAACAAACTTTCTTCCCTCCAAACAAACTTTCAAAGATGTGCAAACATTACTAATAGATTCTTCCATAAATGGTAACAAGATTTGTTTCTTTCCATCAACCACAATAGTATACTTATGCAATCTCCCATCATATATAGCATGTCTATCATATTGCCAAGGTCTACCCAACAAAATATGACAACAATCCATAGGCATGATATCTCATAACACCTTATCATAGTATTTTAAAATCTTCAAATTCACATAACATTGTTCACTTACAAGGAGTGTATGCTCATCTTTGATCCATGAAATCTGATAGGGCTTCGGATGTGCCAGCCTTTCCAACTACAATTTTGTGAACATCTCTTGAGATGCCAAATTCTCCAAGCTACCACCACCAATGATTAGCTTCCAAAATTTTTTACAAAATCTACATCTGGTCTTGAACAAAATTTTCCTTACCAGATCTTCCTTCCTACTTTCATTCCATAGTGCTCTCCTTAACATCAAGTTATTTTCTTGCACCAAAGCATTTCTACTGCTACTAGCCTTCTTACTAGCATGTGTACATTCAAATGATCTATGTCCTTCTCCACAATTGTAACAAGTTCCTCAGAAACTTCCTCTGCTATAACCACCTTGGTAGTTACTGCCTCTACCTCTAGATGAACTTTCACCTTTCCACTCGGTCTTACCTTTGTCCAAATTTTTCTTTTCTAGTTCAGATCTACCATTTTCACCATTGGATCTACCTCTTCCTCTAGGGAATCTACTACCTCGACCTTTTTTCCTTTGCTCATGTCTCTTGTTCAATTTATCCTTAGCCATGAAAGCAAATTGATAAGCCTCTTCAATGTTCCCCATCTTGACCATACTAATTTCCTCTTGGATGGAAACTCTCAAACCATTTAGTTATCTACCAATTCTTTCCACATCATCTTCATCATGTCCAGATCTGATATCTAATCTATAGAATTCCTCAATATACTCATTTACCGAGCTATCTTTCTATCTCAAACTTTGCATTCTCCAAACTAGGTTAATCTGATAATCACAAGGTTAGCACTTTCCTTTCAATTTATTCACCATTTTATTCCATACCTTGATTTTGTCTTTTCCTTTCCTTTTTCTATCTTGCTGTAGATGTTCCCACCATAAGGATGCATGACTTTTAAACTTTGTGCTTGCAATCTTCACCTTCTTATCCTCGTGAATGTTTTCATATTCAAAATACTTTCCATCTCAGTGATCCAATCCACTAATTCATCAGAATCTAGCTTTCCACCATACTCAAGAGGATTGAAATGTGGTGTTGACTTCAGACTTTTCAAAGCCTTAAAAAATATTTCTTCACCTTGATCCATAACAGGTGCAGGTTCTACATTCACCTATTCTTCTTCAACTTCATCATCACTAACATCTTCAAGATGTCTACCTCTTCTCTAGGCTATTTCAACAGCTTCTAACCTAGCAGCAATATGCCTTAGCATGTCTTCCAATCCTGGATCTACATCTTGCTTCCAACAAACCATCTTGACAACCCTCTACAATTGTAGTTTAGATCACAATTTGCTACCCCACAACAATCAACTAGGGCTTCAAGAGGAACCTACAAACCTAGATCCACAGACCTAGATCAAGATCTCACCTCACTCTAATACCACCTGATGCAAGATAGGGAGCAAGAGGGACCAAAAAATGGTGCACCCTAATGGTCCAAGCCTACTCAATACACACGGAAGCAAACAAACACAAAAGTGAGAGATAGAATGCAGATACTTTCAAATATCATCATCAAATAGAATAATACATGTCAGGTTGTAAGACCTTCTTGGTTAGGGCCAGATATTATAATGAATTATAAAAGTCCTCAAACATGCGAGGATCTGTCAAAATATGTACTTCTATCTTCTACTAACTCCTATCTCCCAAAACTTGCCCCTTAAACTCTAAACCAACAACTACATTTATACAAGAAGCTACCAAACTAAGTTGGCCTTAAGATCCACAATCAATGGAAGGAATAGTCAAATCTAGGACCACACACTTCCCAATGATGGATTCCAACATTAAATCTATGATCCAATATAAATGCACAAGTCGGCCACAACAGGAACCAAAACTAAACCAGTCGATGAGAAAGATGACCAAACAGCAGATAGGCAATGCAGAATGCTAGTGAAACAACTAACTGCCCAAGAGATAACTGACCACACTTGGTAACCAAAGGAAACCGACCAACTATTGACCAACTCAGTCAAAGAAGACATTGAGCAACATAGAAAAACTCCAAATTATTTTTGGTGACACAGGATTTCCAAGGACCTAAGATGCTCTTGCATCAACCCCTGAGGAAGCTAGGCAATTAGTTAAAGCTATCAACATATTTCTTGTACCTAGGTGGGATCTAGCTTCATCTTTTGTGATAGATCAGATTAGAAAGTAAGAAAATGTAAACTTGATTTCAAAGACCCAAGTTGGGGATTTGATAAAAGGATTTGGATATAGCCCTAAGAATCAGGCATTGGCCATGTGGAGTTTATATCCTAAGGATCAAAAGCCCTCTCTTCTGAATATACAAGAGAAAATGGATGGGGATAAGATCATATGGTCTATCTACAACACCGGGGATCTTGAGATCTCACAAGTGCTAACTCATTTTGTAAGGTTAAATGAGGACAAGACAAAGCAACTTTTAAAAAGGCACCATAAACTTTTGGATGATTATAGTGCATTAGTAAAGGACAGAGAGGTGCATATTATGAAAGGAAAAGAGTTGGAAAAATATGTGTAGGATTTACAACAACAAATCCTCAATATGCCTATGGTGACCCCTCAACCACCTGAGTAGCACCCACAATTAGAAAACCAAGATATAGAGGAGAAAGAGGTAACATAGGAACATGATAGTATGGATCAAAATAAGGTGGCATTAGATACCTTTTTGAAGATTTTGCAACACGGATTTGAGATGTTGAAAGAGAAAGAAGATGCAGTTCATACTGCTTATGATAAATTAGCTGGATTGCAAAATGAAGTAAACAATTTTGTTTCCATTTTGAATACTTATCACACATCTTGGTCAGTAAGGAGACCACTATTTGAGAGATTGGTAGCTATGCAATCTCTTAGGAATGATATCCCTAAATGTTTTTTGCAAGTAGGGGATGAGATTCAGAAGATAAGTATTGTTTCATCTTTCATCAAAGGAAAAGAAAACCAAATAGAGACAAGAATAATAATGTTTGGCCCTGATTTCAATAGATTTGTTCCTCCAATCAAGAATGAGGATGGACCAATAAAGGGGTTAGATCATTGGAAGTCAAATTTTGATTCCTTAATGCCTAAGAAAGAGGCATTTGTCAATGAAAACAATGAATTAGATATTGATAGATTTAATACAATTTTGGATGAGGCTTTAAAGGCTAAGATGGACTTCATAAAGTTCACTACAGATGTCAAGTAGGTAACTGATGCCAGGTGGGAGACACAGAAAAAAAAACTCTAGAGCATTCAAGAATTCTAGTGGCCAATAGAAGAATAGGTATCTACTTGGGATACTCTGACAAACCCCAAAAGGAATATACCTACAATAGATGACATTGAGGATTTAGAAGATGAGTTAGCTACAACAATGCACCTAACCTATGAGCATAGGGAGAACAACTGATCATGAAGAGAATGATGTAAGTTAGCCGATTAGGTGGTCATCATTCACATAACAACTTTGGCAGTTGCTTTGAATACTGGTAGACAAAGGTGCAGCTCAAATGGACATTCAACACAAGAAGAAACAACTTCTGGCACCATTTTCTCTCTTTATTCTATTACATCTTAACTCTTTTTTAATCTAGTGCAAAGTAACTATTAGAGCCACCTGAAGCTTGTTGCATCCCTTTCTCAAGGATCCCAAGGTGGTCTCTCTATATATAGCCAATGTTAACTCAAACCAATGGGTGGTGAATTTCTTATTGTAATAGGAGCATATAGATTTGGTTTTTGATTCTTAGGAATCCAATTTTTCTAAATGTAATGATACAAGTTTATCAATAAAATATACTAAGTTTCCATGTATATCTTGTATTATCTTTATGTGTGATTTTGATTTCTTTGTGTGTTTAAATTTGCAAGGCATTTTAGACACATCTTTCTACAAGGTAGATATTGGGGTTGAAGCTTGACTTCCTTTCAAGGGAGGGGTAAATCTTGAGTGAGGTCTTTGAGATATCATCTTTCATATATGAATTTGATGATCTGATTTATGCATAAGAGGGTAATTTGCAAGGCATTTTTTCTGGGATTTGGGTGTGTTTGTTTTGAGAGATTTGTTGTAGATGTGCATTTATTGACTCTAATGCCCTATGATTTGGCATTGGTCATTTTCTTAGTTTACATTGGTTTTCATCACCAATCAATTTAAAAACAATGATTTACTTTAAAGTTTTGAGAGAATTATGTGACTAAATCTGTATTAGGAATACAAGTTACTGTTGAGATTTTTAAAGAATTCAGTCTAAAAGGTAATACCCACCTATAGCTAAAAGATCAAAGAGAAGAAGGATTTTAATCCTTAATACCTTAGTATTTACTATTGTTGATGAGTCTATTGAGATTTCTAGAGTTATAAATTAGAGTTTTCTTATTAAGTTTTGATAATCTATAATTTTGAGTACTACTACCTAACAGGTCCCAGGAAGAGTTCTGTATGTGATTTATAGTATGGTTGTAAGGAAGTCTTGCATGTGTATATTTATGTTGTAGACTTGTGTATGATGCTATGTTCATGGATGTAGAGTTAGTTGTGCAATACAGGTTGAGTTATGAAGTCTCCAGTTGCTAGTTATGGTTTCTTGAGTTTATCAGATGAAGACGACATTGTTTTTGTTGTTGTAGTAGTTGTACCTAGCATTTGGATATCCATGCTTGGATTAGTTTTTGGCGAAGAGTTAAAAATTTCTGGTTAAGAGTGCATGACATAATTTAGCATGAGAAGAAAGTATCATTTAATTTGGTGGAGCTGAAAGTGTGAAGCGGCGTGTCTAGTCATATGGAGTTGCGAGGTCCTAATTTGTGTTGCATGATTAATATAGCTGAATTAGATGTTATTGGAGAGTTGTATTGTTTATCTAATATGATTTCAAGATGGTTCTAATAGGCCAACTTGATTATACCATTTAGAGGAAGATATCTATAGGTAGTCATTTATGATTGCTAAGTATGGCAGATAGTTGAAAGATAAGTTCAAAGCAGAAGGTAAAAAGTATTGAACCTTTAGTAGAAGGTGTATGTGACTAATCAAAGAGTGTATGCTATTCATTGGAATTGATCTAGACAACATGTCTACTCATAGTTCACCAAAGATCTAGATATAGTGTGTATCTATTAAACAAAAGGTTGCAACCTTCACCCCTTTGAGTAGTGTGCTCCCCGATAGTGTGTCCTCACCCTTAATAGGGTTAATTGTAAAATACTCCTAACAGGGTCTGACCCTTGACCTAGTCACTGTACTTAATGCATTGTAAAGATCAACTCCAAATAGAGTTGTAAGATCTTCTAAAAGGGATCATAATAATCTAGTGTAGTTTATAGTGGGTGCTAATTCCCATTGGGGTTTTTACCTATTTGGGTTTCCCCATAACCAAAATTATGGTGTTGTGTTAAGTGTTATCTTATTGTTTTTATGCTTAGTATTCTTCTATGCTTAATTGGATAAATAATTGAATCTTGTAGATAACTGATTCAACCCCCCCTCTCAGTTATCTCTTGGGACTATTCCTAGCAATTGGTATTAGAGCCAAGTGCCCTAGAGAGAAATTTTAATAGCTTGATGTTCATCAGATGAAATTCTTTAGAAAATAAAGTCCTAAGTTTGATTGAGAGAACTATCTAGACTGGAAGAATAAAATGATGACACAATTGTAGTGCATTACTTTTGAGATATTTGAAGTAGCTACTCAAGAATTTTAGATTTCCTCTCTAGCAGATCTTGCAAAGGAAGATGCAAATCTTAATCAAAAGGAGATGTTCACTCAAAATGCTATTGCCAAAGAAGCCCTTATCAACACCTTGTTTGACAGTGAATTTTCAGAGATCAAGAAAGTTGATAAAGCCTACAAGATATGGAAGTATCTAGAAGACATGTTTGAAGGAGACATCCAAGCCAACAATGCATATAGAAAGACATGGAAGAAAAATTACAATATATTAGAGATGCTACTTGAGGAGAACATTAGAGCCTACAATTAAAGGATTAATGAAGTATTTGCATGAATTAGAAACAATGGTGGAGAGATTTCTGAAGAAGACATAATGGATATGTTGGCAATTTGGCTAATGTGGATGCATAGATGTTGTCATTATGGCAACATATGTTCTCTATTGAGAGCGCAGAATCTAGAATGCAAGTATGGCAAGTTGAAGAAAGAAATTGTCTAAGTATGAATACAGTGATCCTGACAGAGCACCTGATGAAGATTTAGTTGGTGACGTCCACTGGAGAAATATTTTTTTTTTGATAGTTAAGTAAAGCTTCTATAGAGTATGAGGATACCCCATCTCAGTGTGCATAAAGTTTGGAGTAGTACGGACAAAGTTATTCGGAGTTTACCAAAGATAGTTTTTGCAGACAGAACAGTTTTGGAGACAGTATTAGCGAAAGAGTTAAGGGATTATTTTTGCTTGTCAAAATAATGGCTTAACATTATGAAGGGATGACATCGTAGATTTTTACTCTTGGATAAAGATTTTGGAAGCCGACCATGTAAAGTTATTAGCTTTAATAACTCATATATTAGGCATACTTGAAATCTAATGAAAGAGATAAGTGATATGTAAAAAGAAAGAAAAGATAACTTGCGATAGTTGTTTATTCTGATAGCAGCAAAGGCTATTGATGTGAAGTTGTAAGCAATACCATATTATAGTCAGAAACATTTTGTATTACCTATTTGGGTAGTGAGCTCAACTGGTGATCAGGTTTTGTAATCTAACTCCTAATAGGGTTAAGGCTTCTAACAAGGCCTAAAGTCCTTTAACTAGGATAGATCTACTATATATTGTAAATTGACTCCTAATAGGGTCCAATATCCCTAACAGGATACTTTTGATTAGTGATCTTTGTGGGTACCATCCCCACCAAGGTTTTCCCTTGGCCAGGGTTTCCTCGAGAACATATGATGTGTTATGAGTTCTTTCTATTTACTGCTATGTTTGTTAATCAGCTTGATAATCTTTGTATGCACTAAAGTAATCTGTTATATCCATAAGTGGGAAAAAGAAAAAGTTTGTGAAATATTGATTCACCCCCCCCCCCCCCCCCCCCTTCTCACTATTTCCTATTTCTAACAGGATAAAGTGATGACTACTTTGACACCAGAATATGAGAGAAAGATAAACATCCTAGATGAGACTATTTAATTTTCAAAAGACTTCAAAAGAGACACCTTAATAAACAATATTTAAGAATTTGATATATCAAGTTTGAAGACAGAGCCTAAAAGTGAAGCAACCTTCAAAGCCTCAGTCCATGGTAAGAAATCCTTGAACACTTATAGTAATTTTGATGATGATGATGAAGAGAAAGAACTAGATGATTTCTTTTCTTTGATTGCTAAGAAATAAAGGAAAGGAAAAGGAAAATATGAAGGTCAGTTACCATTCAAATTATTTTCATTTAACAATATTAGTCACTTTGCATCCAAGTGTCCTACAAGAGTCAAGAAGTTCAAAACTAAGTACAAGCCTAAGTATACAAAAGAATGTTACTATGTTGGTGATGGAGTATGAGATGAAGATTCAATAGAAGATGAAATTAGATTCATTTCTCTTGAAGACGTGGAGAAATTTTTTGATGAAATGAACCTTGAAGATGAAAAGAAAGCACAAGAGTTAGCACCGATTTCACAAGCTGACATTGGGATAGATTGGATCATTAACAACAATTGCTCACATCACATGATAGGAGACAATTATAGATTTGTACATTTGGATAGATACAAAGGCAACATGGTTAGATTTGGAGACAAAAATTCTAAACCTATCATAAGTAGAGGAGCTATCACCTTGGATGGAAAGAACATTACTGATGATGTTCTTTATGTTGATAGTTTGCAACATAACCTACTAAGTGTTGGCCAATTGCTTGACAAAGGATATCAGTTAGAATTCAAAGACAACAAGTGCATCATTAATAAAAAGGAAGGAGAAATGATTGCATCAGGTTCAAAGACTAAATGTAATATTTTTTAGCTTAATCCTAAAGCAAGTTTTTTTGTTGCTAAAGTAGATGATAGTTGGTTATGGCACAAAAGACTATGTCACATCAATTTTGAAAACATAGTAAAGATAAGAAATGTAAAGGTAGTAATAGACCTTCCTAGCATTGCAAAACTAGTTGATACAATATGCATGGAATGTGTGATGGGAAAGAATGTGAGGAATTCATTTAGAAGCAAGCATAATTTGGTAGAGAACAAATTGGATCTAGTGCATATAGATCTATGTGGACCAACTCAAACAATATCATACTATGGTGAAAGGTACTTTATTTTGTTTGTTGATGATTATTATAGAATGATGTGGGTTGTGTTCTTAAAGGACAATTCAGAAGCATTTTAGAAGTTCAAAATATTCAAAGCTAAGGTTGAAAATGCATTTAGATTGAAGATAAAGTGTCTGAGATCAGATAGAGGAGGAGAATTCACATCTGATAGATTTTATGAGTACTGTGAAGAACATGGGATAAAGAGACAACTAAGTGACCCTAGAACCCCTATGCAGAATGGAATTGCAAAAAGAAGGAATATGATCATACTTGATATAGCACACACCATCATGATTGAAGGAAAGGTCGCACATACCTATTGGAGAGATGCAGTCAATACTGTAGTCTACACTACCAATAGAATTCAATTGATTCCAAGTGTAGACAAGAAACCTTATGAGCTATGGTTTGGGAATATACCTATAGTCAAATACTTCAGAATCTTTGGAAGAAAGTGCTACATCAAGAGAGATGAAGCTATAGGCAAGTTTGATGCAAGACATGATGAAGGAATTATTCTTGGTTACTCTACTAAAAGAAAATTTTATAGATGTTTTAATTTAAGATTGAAGAAGATCATTGAAAGTGCTCATGTTAAGATTGATGAGAATTTTATGATTGAAGAAAAATATCATGATTATGAACCTATGATTGAAGAAGAACCTAGAACTACCACTAGAGAAATAGTTGTTGATGAAATGTTTCATAGCATTGATGTATTACTCAATGACCCTAAAACTAGTGAAGAAGAATCACAAAAGTCAAATGAGAGATTCATACCTAATGTTCCTAAATTCACATCTAGATATCATTCAAAGGAAGACATCATTGGAGATCAAAACAATAAAGTCGTGAATAGATGAAAAGAAAAAAGTTCAACAACAAATGAAGAGGTATGTTTCCTTTCATAGATTGAACCTTTAAGTTTTGAAGATACATGTAATGTTGGAAATATAGTTGGGAAATGTGATACTGAGAGGGGGGTGAATCAACTATCACCTACTAATCTATTTTAACATTCCATAAACAAGATAGAGAAGAATGATACCTGGACCCTAGTGTCGAGACTAGAAAACAAAAATCTCATTGGAACAAAGTGGGTGTTCAAAAACAAGTTGAATGAGCATGGACAAATCACAAGGAACAAAGTAAGGCCGGTATGCAAAGGCTATGCACAAGAAGAAGGAATAAATTATGGGGAGACATTTTCCCCTATATCAAGATTGGAAGGAGTGAGAACTCTATTGGAAAGATATCTATATTGATGTATATGACTTAGTATAGTGTTTTCATTATGGAAAAAAAGTCATATAGTAGTTTGGAGTCAGTGCACTTGATGGGAAGATAAAAAATCAGCTAAGTGTTGAAGACTGGATAGTGTATAGAGTTCTTGAAGCTTAGAGCATCAACACACATGTGTATGACTGAGTTATGGTATGTGCCCTAGAAGATAAGTTGGTTGGACTATATTCATGCTTAGTCTATGAGTGCATGATAAAATATGCAAGTATGAGAAAGATACAGATAGTAGTATAAAACACTAGTATAAAATATTAGTGGGTGTCAATTCCCACCGGGGTTTTTTCCTATTTGGGTTTCCCCATAACTATATTGGTGTTATGTGTTTATTTCATGTTTCATGTTTATGTGGATGTTCATTTCAGTACTTAAGCATTTAAGTTTAGTTTAAAGAATAAGAGAAAAGATAAAATAGAGTGAACACTGATTCACCCACCCCCCCCTCTTAGTGTTCCCATTCCTAACAAACTCTACTTGCATATACTGCCTACAAAGATTTCAAGGTATACCAAATGGATGTCAATGTTGGAATTTTGGATGAGTTGGTTACATATATGTTGTCATTATGGAAACATATGATCCACATGAAGATCACACAGGTGAGAGAGCTAGTATGACAGAGCACATTACGAATTTGTCTAAGTGTGAGACAATATTTTCACCAGTGAACCTGAACATAGTTTTTGTTTGTGATGTTGATTGGAGTAATTTCAATGCTTACACACTTTAACATAGACTCTATGATGACTATTGATCACCCATCTTAGAGTGCAAGTCAATAGGGCATGTACGAAAGAAGTTATGATAGTTTTACCGAAGACAGTGTCAAGCAGACATGACAAAATATGAAGACAAAATTAGTAAAGAGTTAAGTGATTATTTTGTTTATCAAAATAATGACTTAACAATATAAAGGGATGACATCCTAGATGTTAAATCTTGGATAAAGTTATTTTTATAAATGTAATTATAATTGTAATAAAAGTAGTGTGATATCTAGATGTATGATGAAGTAATGAAATGTAATGAAGCAGTGATATGATGCGAAATATATGATGCATATGTAATAGCGGTAGTGAAAGAGTAGTGAAGAGATATTGATGCAATTAGTATAAGGATATGTACCTTAACCTATTTTTTTAATTAGTGTATATTGTACATTACTTGTTTGGGCAGTGGGCTCGTTTGGTAATCACATTTTGTACTGCCAACTCCTAATAGGGTTGAGGCTTCTAACAAGGGCTATAGTCCCTTAATCAGGACTAATACACTATATGCTTGTAATAGACTCCTAACAGGGTCAATATCCTTAACATGATACTTTTTATTAGTGGATCTTTGTGGGTACCATCCCCACCGAGGTTTTCCCTTGGCCAGGGTTTCCTCAAGAACAAATAATGTGTTATGAGTTCTTTAGTTTTATTGCTATGCATGTTGTTTAGCTTCTTATTGTTAAAAATAGGGAATACTAAGAGGGGGGGGTGAATCAATCTTCTACAAACTTTATCTTTTTCACAATTATGGATATAACAAATTATCTTTATACATGCACAACATAAGAAGCTAAACAACATGCATAGCAATGGAAATAAAGAACTCATAACACATGATATGTTCTTGAGGAAACCTTGGCCGAGGGAAAACCCCAGTGGGGATGGTACCCACAAAGATCCACTAATCAAAAGTATCTTGTTAAGGATGTTGACCCTATTAGGTGTCTATTACAAGCATATAGTGTATCGGTCCTGATTAAGGGACTATAGGCATTGTTAGAAGCCTCAACCCTGTTAGGAGTTGTCAATACAAAATCTGATTACTAGATGAGCCCACTGTCCAAACAAGTAATGTACAATGTATACTAATTAAAAAAATGGATTAAGGTACATAAACTTATGTTTCTTGCATCTGTATCTTTTCACTGCTCTTACATTCACATCATTACAATATTACACATCTTCTTCTCTTTTTACAATTTACCATTACATATATACAAGTTATTAAAGATAATAAATTTACATGGTTAGCTTCCATATATCTTTATCCAAGATTTAACATCTAGGATGTCATCCCTTTATATTGTTAAGTCATTATTTTGATAAACAAAGTAATCCCTTAACTCTTTACCAATTCTGCCTTCATATTCTGTCCTGTCGGCTTAACACTATCTTCTGTAAAACTGTCATAACTAATTCTGTACATGTCATTCTAACTTGCACTCTGAGATGGGTCATCATTAGTCATCATAGAGTCTATGTTCAAGTTAGAAAGCATTGAACTTATTCCAGTCAACGTCACAAATACAAACTGTATCTTCGTGCACTGGTGAAAACATTATCTTAGACTTAGACAAATTTGCAATGCGCTTTGCTATACTTGCTCTCAGACCTATGTGATCTTCATGTGGATCATATGTTTCCATAATGACAACATCTATGTGCTCACTTCAGCCAAATTGCCAACAATCTCCCCCTTTGTCATTGGTGGCAACATATGAGAAAATTGGCTAAGTGTACAAGTCAAAATCTCAAAATTGTATCAAAATTGTGACCGTAGTATAGAATATGTATACTATCCTTATAACTCCTCAAAATATAAACTCTAATACGATGCTCCCCCTAAGAGTATCAATCCTTATCAAATATATCAATTTTTTTCTCTAATATCTCTCCCCCTTTGACAACAATGACAAAATAAGGTAGGGAGGATTACAAAATTGTATCCCAAAAAGATTATACCTTCATTTTCTTATTGCAAAGCTAGTAGGCTTGCAACACAATCTGCAAAATCAGCTCTCATAGCTTCTATCTCCTTTTCCCATGAATTCTTGATGGAATCTACCACATTGAGTAATGTGCTCAGTCCATAAGCTGCTATTTGACAAGGTTGGAGGTTGTCAAATTTGAATTTTTGAAAGGATGTCTTAGCTATAAGACATTCTTCAAAATGCTCTTCAATGATACTCAACTTCATAGAGATGTGTTCTCTCAAAAGAGTGAGTCTCCTCATTTTTCTATTCCTCTCATCTTGCAATATTCTTATTTCATCATAAAGCTTCTAAAATTTCTTTTCAGCATCACATACCTTCACATTAGGTCTAGAAAGAAGGTTACATTCATTCTAAATCTCAGCTTCCTTCAACTTGATCTTCTATTCCTCTTCTACTGTCAAAATCTCTAGTTTTGTACATTGTATGTACAATGATTTTCCTATCTCCAAATGTTTCCTCAAGTTCTTGATACAAATATCAAGACTACTAATATCATTCTTGATATTTTGACTAATGTTCAAAAGCATTTTAGCTTCATAAGCTGCTTGAGTTCTCACTTTTGCAATATCAGATAGATTAGTGAATTCATTGTCAAAAGTTCTCATTACCTTGTTAGCTTTCTCCAAAAGGTTTGCCTCTATGATTTGTGTAGTTACAATGCTTTGTAACTTCTTAGTAAGGTCCTTTAGACTCCCTTCAAGATTCTTCACTTTCTTGTTCTTGTCAATGATTTTATTCAAAGAAGTGATCAGTTCCAACTGATCATCATCATCCACTTCCTTTCCTAAATCTTCAAACAAAGATCCAATTTCTTTTTTCTTTCTCGTCTCAGGAGTAAGAATGATGTCTTCTATGGTAGGAATAGGTTCTTGAATCTCAGTCTCCATAGGTTCTTCACTGATAGATTGAGTCTACTTTGCTTCTTCAATTCTATCTGGTTCATCAAGAGTCAAATTGTCAACAATGTTTGCTAAGTTCTTGAATAAATTGTCATCAGTATCCAAGGTGACCTTAGTACCTTCTATATTCATAGTTTCATCTTCAATGTTAATGGCTAAAGGAGAAGGAATATCCTCTTGTTCAGCTTCAAATGCTTGCTCTACTACAACTGATGGCTCTCCAACATTTTCTGCCATGACCTTGATTATTGCCCGCTCTGTATCTAAATTAACTTCTTCATATCTGCCTCCCATAATCAAAATGGTTCTCCTTTTGGTTCTCAAATGGGTGCTTAAGGCCTTCAATATCTACTTCAAGTGTTCATCATCTCTCACTTCACAAAGCTTCTTCACAAGATTCTTTTTTATATTAGTGTCTTCTTTAGTTGCTCTCTGCTTTCTATTTAGCAGTTTGGTGTACAACTCATCAGGTATTTGACCTTGAATAGAATCAAATTTCTTGTTTGCTAAAATCATATGCTTCACAATAGCATTCTCCAAATTAAGTCTGTCTGAATAATCATAAAGACTGTAGTACTTGTTCATTCTGGTAAAGTCTCCATTTTCAATAATCTACTCATTAAGCTTTTCAACTTTAGGAAAAAGATAGAGTTTTTAGAATACTAATTCACCCCCCCCCTCTTAGTATTCCCTATTTATAAAAATTGGTATCAAAGCTTAGTTACTCAAAAAAGAATCATTCAAGGAAAGCCTAGTAGCTTGAGTAAGATCTCTATGGATATGGATCAACTATAGAAGAATCTTGAAGAAGCTCTTGAATATATTGACTTGCTTACTATTGAAAAAGATACTTTGAAAAGAAAATATGATGATGCAAAGAACCTCATTGAGAAACTAAAAAACAAGTTGGAAGATCTAAGATCTGAAAAGGAATCTGAAGTTTTTATTGAAGATTGTGATGATAATTTAGAAAAAGAAAATGAGATCCTTAAGCATGAACTCAAGATAGAAAATCTGAAGCTTAGTTTGAAAGATGGAAATGGAAAGAATGAAGCAAATCTGAAATCTGAGAATGAAAGTCTAAAGACTAAAAATGAAGGACTAAAATCTAAACTTTGTAAAGTAACATCTGAACTTGAAAAGTCAATTTGCAGTATGATGAACTTGAGAAATACAATAAGATTGTGAAAGGTGAACTGACTAAATCCAAACAAAAACTTGAAAGGATATATTCAACTAGTGAGAAGATTGATGAACAAATATCTTATCAAAAACCATTCTATGATAAGACTAGTCCTAGATTCAACACTTTTAAAGAAAATGATGAAAGCAAGGAACCAGATCTGAAAATATCTGAAAGCATATATGAGAAGAAGTCTGATGAGATCAACAAATCTAAAGATACACCTAAAGAATAAGAATCACTAAAGCAAGAGGAATCACCCAAAGGTATGCAAAGAGATTTCAAAGGTAGATGTTTTTCTTGTAATACTATTGGTCATATGAAGAGAGATTACATAGGTAAGCAATTTAAACCTCTTAATGGTTATTGTTATAGTTATCATGGTTTTGGACATAGAGCTATTGAATGTAGGAAACCTAAATTTATCGAGAATAATGATGGCAGTAGAATGTTTAGGAATACTAACAATGTAGATAAGAAATCTATTGAAGATATGAATAGAAGAAATGGAGTAATATGTTATAGATGCAACAAGGTTGGACACATTGCTAGAAACTACAGATCACAAATCAATTAGCCTGGACCAAGATATGGAAACAATGTAATTGTTTGTCAGATATGCAACAAGATTGGACATACATCAAGGTTTTTCAGAATGAACAATATAGTTTTTCATCCTAATCCTAATCCTAGAAATCATGCAAGAAGAAATGAAGATGCAAGTAATAGTCAGAAAGGATGCTGTAGTAATCTAGATGAAGTGAAGTTTATCAAAAGCACAAATCAAGGAGATAGATTCAACATTGAAGGTAATTAGGAAGGTGAAGTATTGAAAGGTAAGATTGAATCTTTACTTGGCCCATCTCAAAGTACTTAATTTATGAAAATTGCAATAGAAGAGGAACTTAGATTAGTATAGAAGTAGATATATGATGAAATGAGTCTTGTGTAGTTAATGCAAGGTATTTTATGATGTTATAATGCTATGGTTAAGAGTGCATAGAAAAATATTGTGTTCTGTGAGATCGCAAGAAGTTTTAAGTTTTGCAGGTTAGCAGAAACAAATTTTTGGAAAAAAGTGGCAAAAGAATTGAATGGGATGTTAGATCTAAGTGAGATTGAATTAATAAAAGGTCATGATCACTATTATTTGATCATCAAAGAAAATTCAATTGTTAAGGAGATCAAAGAGCAGTGTTTGGAAGCATTTTGCAAAGATTTAGAGAAGAATTGTGTGTCGAATCTACGCAAGCCCTAAAATCAAGGTATTTTACTTGATAGATCTTTAAATTAGTAAAGGAATTTGAAGAAATCATGGATGTTTCTTTAATACACAATGTTAGAGATAATAATAGACCTAAGTTGAAAAGGGAACCAGTAGAACCCTTGGAAGATGATCCTAGGTTAGCTTTATCATCTGTACCAGATGGAGTTTTACACCTAGAGAATGCCAAAAGTTATCTTGGATGCAAAATAGAAACTATTAGTGATAGTGATTTCACAAATGAATATCAGAAGATCTACAATTAGGATATGACACTGAAACAAGGATTTCAATATTTGGAAGATAATGAAATTGTTTTTGATTATGGTAAAAATAGGTTTTGAAGGGGCCACGAAACCCTTTAACATCAAAGAAGTGAGATAAGCATGGAAGACCCAAAGAATAGCTAGCTTCCCCTAAGAAGGGAACTAACTAAAAAGGGACAAATCCTAAATAGTCAATAAACACCTACACAACAAAAAAGAAAAAGACATTAGAAGAAAAATAGAGAAAAAAAGACCACCAGCACCAAGATCAAGACAAAGTCTTCAAGAAGCCCTTAGAGGCCTCCAGCTGGGCTTGCATAATCTTGACATTATCTTTTAGCCTCTAAATATCCTGATCATCAACCTTGAGTTTCTTTTTGGTATTAGACCTAGTTCTAGTACTAGGTCCCATCTGCTGACTAGGACCAGTCAGATCAATTTTGTCACTTAGGGGGGCCTCTTTGTTTCCTTCCAACATTTTTCTCAACATGATCAAGTTCTCCAGAGTAGACTTCATACCTGTATTCGCCAGACCAAGTAGATATTTTAACATATCCTCATTCTTGCTTATCTTCTCATGAATACGGATCATGGCTATCTCAACAACTTTTTTAATTTTATCATCCAGTTCAGAATCGTAATAAAAAACACTGACATTAGCATTGATAAAATTCTCCTTCCTGATATTATCAACCATTTCCTCAAGCATAGAATTCTTATTTTCTAGTTTGATACATCTATTCTTCAGCTCAACCAAATCATTCTGAACCCATTTATCCAGATTATAACTATAAATGGACTTGGTTTTAGCAATTTCAAGGGGGGTCATAATGATTGATCTTTTGACCTACAAATCCATCATTCTGAGGTCATCTTGAAGAGGTTGGGACCTATTGTAGTCAAGGGTTCTCTCACTATGATCCTTCTTGTTCTCCTTCCTAGAGCTGGGGGAATCATGGGAATCTAGATTATCCTCTTCCATAACCCTGAAGCTATTATTCCCTGAGTCGTTAGCATTACTATCAGCCACATTTGTTTCAGCCTCTTTGTCTTTTTTGTCGTCAACCTCAACCTCATTCACAGAAATGTCTTTACCTTTAGTATTTCCAGTCTCCAAAATAGAGTTAGGCTTATCCACACTATTTTGATTATCCTAGTCTTCCCCAAGATTACCCTTGGTAGTAGTGGCATCAGGGTTCTCCAAATCATTCTCCTCGGGGGTCTAGGTAGTGGGATTGGACAAAACATTATGACCCACCTGGGTATTCTCTTCAACCTCATCCTCAATATCAAGCATCTCCAAGGGAGTAGGCTTCACACCTTCAGGGTTTGATAGAACAGGACTAGTAGGGGGCTCCAAGTTAGTATTATCAGTTACAGAGGCATTGACATCACAAGAGTCCTTAACAACCTTCAAACCATCCTTGGGCTTAGAAGAGGTAGGCTCAGAGAGGGGGAGAGATTACTTGGATTTCTTTTTCCTGGACGGAGAACCCATGTTCATCCTTTTTTTTACCTGGGCAGGGATAGGTTCAGGAATGTGGTCTCTTGCATAATCAACAATAAGGAGGATAAGCCCAAAATGAAGAATAGGGAAGTTCTTCACTCTATATTCAGTAATGCTTTGGTTGAGAGAACATAAGAGAAAATAGGGGAAAGAAATCCTTTTTTCATGCCTAAAATGATTAGCTAGGGAAAAATGGTGGTTATAAACCCTAGAAAATATCCCCTCTAGAGTGAAATATTCCATCATAACCTTAATGACAAAACCCCAAATTTTATCTATATTATCCATATCCACATAGTCTTTCTTACCTTTAACCAAAAGATCCCTCTCCTTGTTAGTGATAGGAAATGACTGGTAAGCTCTGGTTCCAACATTGATCTCTTTTGAGTACTTTAGTGTATCCAAAGGGAGACCAGTGATTTCAGAGAGGAGCTCAAGGTTGAGGCTGAAGGACTTTCTAGCTAGATTCACCATGCCCTTGTCCCAACCATCCGCAAAGGCTTTGGATACATCATTATCAAAAACATGGAGTCTCTAAAGAAACTAATGAACATGGCCTTTCTTTAGAATACTCCAGACTTCCTTATCTTTCTTCCACTTGCACTCCGCTGACTCTTCTCTACTAAGATCAGTACCCATGGCCGAACAATCACCCTGCTCTTTTTTCATCTACTTCTTATGCTTAGACAAGGGAGTGCTATCAATATGATGGTTCTTAAGCATAAAAAGACTATTTAACTGGTTTCACACTCCTATTCACATGTGTGAACTGGCAACAGTTACTAATAATGATGATGAAACACATCAAATTTTGAGCTTTCATTAAGGGAAAATAATTTTGCATCTTGGAGATGTACTTAGAAAATTTTTGAATGACATTCAAAATCACCCCAAACTGATTTGAATTAAATGATATCATTAATGTTCCTATTAGTGACTCCTTCCTTATGCCTAATTTTGTCATAATTAAGAGACGAGATGAAAACATCATTACTACTAATTATGTTGCCGACCCATTTTTGAATCCTCTCACTTTTGGCTCCAATGTTAGCAAGGCAATCAATAACCTAATTGGTTTCTCGGTAACTATGAGAAATATAGAACACTTCGAAGGATTGGACAATGATTTTAATTTTGGATATTATATGTTCAATAGTCCAAGAGGGGGTATTGATATCTTTAATATTATTTATAATATTTAAAGAATCACCTTCAAGCCAGACTCTTTTGAACCATCAAGATAGTATTGAGAGCAACCAAGGCCTCATCCCTATGATTAGTCTATATTCCCAAAGGGACCAAAATAGCACCTAAATAGTTACCATTACTATCTCTAATGATTCCACCACCCCCTGAGACACCTAGGTTCCCTTTGGAGGCCCCATCAAAATTAACTTTAACCCAATCGATAGGAGGAGAAATCCAGATTGAGGTATCTCTAGGAGATCAAATATGAGAGATGTGTTGTGGAAAATTCCAATAAGAGAAATCCACATCAGGGAGATAATCCTTGAACTTGCTCTTGCTATTATTGATGGCATTGATGAAGTTTTCCTTGATAGCTCTGGAAAGAATATTGTAAATAATATCTGGTTTGGCATATTTCTCTCTGAATATTCTATTATTTCTTTCCTTCCAAATACACCAACAAAGATGAGGTGGGATGATATTCCATAATTCTCTTGCAAGATCATTGTCAAAAGGGCATCTCCACTGAGTAATGAAATCCTTCCAAGAGTTAGGAAAGAACCAACACAAATTCCAATTTTGAAAAACCAAGGACCAGACTCTCCAAGTAAAACTATAATGGAGCATAAGGTGGTCACAGGATTCAGCATGATCCATACAAAGAAATCATCTATTAACAAGATAGAATCCTCTTTTAACTAAATTATCAAGAGTAAGGGGCTTATTCTGGATAAGAATCCAATAGAAAAAATTAATCGTCAAAGTGAGGAATTTATACCAGATAGCAATGCACTGAGACTTAACTTCCTTGGAGAAGAAGAAGGAGCAGGTAGAGGCCACTGAGAAATCACCATTAGAAGAAGGATTCCACACAATTTTATCAAGATGATTAACTTCTCTGAACTAGGACTACAACTCAATCATAAGGGGAGACAAACTTCTATCAAGGCTAGAAAGATCCTTCCAGAAGTTATTAAGCCAGTAATCAAAGACTTTGCAACCAATATTAGTTTTTTCTTGATTTATGATATCCTTCCAATCTTTTCTATCAGAGAGGGGGATATCATGGATCCAAGGGTCATCCCAAAAGTTGATATTGGTCCCATCTCCTAGTTTCCACCTTATCCCATCTCTTATAAAGTCAATGGAGGAGCAGAGGCTATTCCAAATGTAAGAACCATTCACCTTGGTATCTTTCTTTAAGGGGTCCTTCAGATTGTTAGAATTAAAGAGGTATTTGCTTCTAATAATACCATTCCATTTCTTTGTATCCCCATAGACTCTCCAGACTTGCTTGGCTAGGAGTGCTTTATTGACAAGCTTGATAGGTATTAACCCCAAGCCCCCTTTACTCTTAGGGTTGAAAACTTTTTCCCAGGCAACCAGACTTAGTCTTTTTTTATCTTCAACACCTATCCATAAGAACCTTTTTTGGATAGTTTCAAGCACCATCACAAAATTGTGAGGAATCTTGAAGAGACTCAAGGCATACACAGGAAGGTTTTGCATAGTAGACTTCAAGAGTTGGAGCTTACCAGAGATGTTGAGAAGAGAACCATTCCAGCCAACCAACTTTCTATTGTATCTATCAACAATTTGATTCCAAAAGTTTTCAAGGGGTTTAGATAAAAGAGGGAGACCTAGATAGGAAGAGGGAAGAGCACCAATGCTACAACTAAGAATTTTGGAGATCTTAACTTGTCTCTCAAGGGGGGTATTGATAAAGTATATGAAGCTCTTGTTCCAATTGATAAGTTGACCCATAGCCGAGGTGTAGATAGATAGGGCTTTTTTAAGATTCCTAGCTTCTTTAATAGTAGCTTCACCCATAAATAGGGTATCATCAACAAATTATTTGTGGGAGTAGGAGGATCTAACCGAGGAAGGTTGGAGACTAGAGATGGTTCCTTCATTGACAATTTTTGAGATATATCTTCCCAACCCTTCAGCCAAAATAGCAAATAGGATAGGGGATATAGGATCCCCCTACCTAAGACCCCTTGAAGGTTTGAAAATGTTTGAGGAATCACCATTCACAATAATAGAGGATGATATAGTGGAGACCAACTGATCAACAATTTTGATGATCCCTAAATCAAAACCAAAGCTGCTTAAGAATTTTTGAAGAAACTGCCAATCAACCCTATCATAGGCTTTAGATAAGTTGAATTTCATGAGAAAGCCCTATTTCTTGGTTGCTTCAAGGGAGTGAATATTCTCATAAGCCACCACAATGGAGTCAAGGATTTGTCTCCTTGGCATAAATCCATTCTACTAAGGTGAGATACTAGAGGGCAGCAAAGCAAGCAATCTAGAAGTCATAACTTTGGCTATGATCTTGTAAATCCCATTACAGAGGCTAATGGGTCTGAAAGAGTCCACCATATTAGCAACATGTTTTCTAGGGATGAGGACCAAGAAAGTGGCATTGAGTTCTCTTAGAAGAGCTTTAGTACCAAAAACTTCTTTTACAAAATTTAGAACATCTTGACCAATAATCTCCCAAAACCGCTGAAAGAAGAAAAGGGGGAAGCTATCAAGACCCAGAGATTTATCACCTTCAAAGGAAAAAAATAGCATCTCTAATTTCCTTATCATTTGGAATAGCTTTGAGTCTAGAATTAGTGTCTCTATCAATGATGAAGGGAATAGAGGAGAGAATTTCATGTTGACTCTGTAAAACAAGGTTATCCTCTTTGGAGAGGAGGAGAGAGAACGACTGAAGCATTTCCTTTCTTATATCTTCTTCCTTAACCAAAGTCTTGTTATTCACAATAAGGGAGGAAATTCTATTAATAGCTCTATGTTTCATAGCTATCATATGGAAGAATCTAGTATTTTTGTCCCCATCTTTAAGCCATAGGGCTCTTGATCTTTGCCTCCAAAAATACTCCTCTTTAGAAATGATATTATGATACTCAGCCACTAGCACATTCTCAGCTCTTGTATGCTCCTCAGAGAAACCCTCTTTTTGAATAGTCTCTTGAATGACCTTGATTTCTTCCTGTTTGTTACTTTTGGCCTTGAAAATATCTCCAAAGATTTCCTTATTCAAAATTTTAACATTTCTCTTGACATTACTTAGCTTTTTAGCTATTTTGTACATAGCACTTCCTTCTTGATTGTAGTTCCACTAGTTAAAGATACAGTCCTTCAGACTAGGGTGGGCTAACCACATCTTCTCAAAGAGAACTGAGATATTATTTTTTCCATTCAGAATATTAGCATTGAAAATAATAGGGAAGTGATCAAAACCAATCCTAATAGAAGAAGATAAAGAGAAGGAAAAATTAGATAACCAATCAAGAGAGAGAAGGGTTCTATCAAGTTTCACCTGGATGAGATCATCACCAGTTCTTCTATTTGACCATGTATAGGAAATCCCTTCCAGCTCCATATCAATGAAAGATTGGTCATTAATATACTCCATGAGATCCATTCTGCTATCAACTTGAGATAGAGCTCCCCCCATTTTATCAACTTGCAAAGGGTTGTTGAAGTCTCCCATAACCATCCAACTAGGGGTTTGGAAGTTATTTAGGATTTCTTTTAATCTTTTCCAAAATCTCAACCTACCACTTTTGGTATTTGGAGCATAGATATTCATCAAGTTCCAAGAGAAATCAACTTTAAGGTGTTTAACATGGATGAGGATAATGTTCTTCTCAACATGGAGCTTCATGTAGTTAACAATAGAGTTGTTCCAGAAGATAACAACCCCTCTGGAAGCACCATCAGAGTCACTGCCAATACTACTACCATTCTTAAAAGGATTAATTTTTTCAACTTTCTCTCTGGTCATTTTTGTTTCTTGAATAAGCATGATATCAGGTTTGATATCTCTAACAATATTTTTGAGAACATCTTGTTTATGAAGACTGTTAAGAGCTCTTATATTCCATGACATAATCTTCATTTAAAGGGTTGGGGAACAAATCTCTGGGATAGTAGATTGTTTACCATCCACTATATTTTTTTTTTCTTCTAACTCTCTTGTTGCTTTATGAGTACGTCTACCTCTTCCCCCCTAAGGTGATCCAACATCTTCTTTCTTCCTTCTAGTCTAGAATCCCCCCAGTGGAGTATTTTCTACCTTTTTCCCTGATTCAGGCCTCCCTTCTTAGAGAGATTTTTTATTTTCTTATTATTTTTCACCTCAGACCATGGTGACTCCTGCATTTCTAAGATGGGAGAGAATTCATCTAGGTGTTCTTTTTGAATGTCCTCCTCACTAACTTCAGACCATCATTTGTTGATATTACCATTAACAGTGGAAATCACCTATTCAATAATAGGGGGGGCAAGTTCTGATTTATCCAACACATTGTCTCCTATCCCTGAGGTGAGAGAGGAGTTACCCTTCTATTTTTGCACATCTATTATTGGGCTTGGTGGTTCCATTTCAATACATCCTTCCTGAGAAGCAACTTGAGGATGAGAATCCTTCCCCCTATTCTCGGTTGTAGGACTGAAAGAAGTAGAAGAGGGTAAATTTTCCACTTTTTTCTCTTGTTCTATGGCTTTTGGATTCTCTTGCTCCAAAGTTTAGGATTGATCCTCATTGGCTATTTCCTGGGTATTATCTCCCTCTAATAGATTATTACATTTGACAATCTGGGCTTCTTGTGATTTATCTTCCTTTGATGACTTAGGAGGATTTGGGAGAGAAGAGGAAGATCCATTTTTATCTCTCCATTCAGCTCTTGGTTCTTTCTTTTTAGGCTTTACAATAGGTTTTAAATGGCATTGTTTTGCCTAGTGCCCTAACTTTTTGCATGTGAAGTAGGCAAAAGGAAGGGATTTAAACTCCACCACTTGAATATGAGTTCTGAGCTTGGAGTTAATGGTAATAACTTTCAGGAGATCAGCCTTTTGATTTATATTGACACAGACTCTAGCATACACTAGTCTTGTCTTTGCAGCTGTCATTGGGTCAATTGAGAGAAGCTCCCCAAATGAGCTGGCCAACCCTAAAAACACTTCTTCATGCCAATATTCTAGAGGAAGACTCTACAATTGAACCCACACTGGGGCTGATTCAAACATATCCATATTAAGATCAAGTTTATCCCCCCATCTCTGAAGAGTGAAGGATGATTTACTGAACATCTAGGGACCTCTGCACAAGACATTAGATAGGTCTTTAGAGCTAGAGAACTCAAAGGTGAAAAAACCCTTTGGCAAGGCAGCAATATCGACTTGACCCTTAAGCTTCCATTTGCTTGCTACAAAAACCCTTATAGTATCTATGTTAGGTCTTGGACCCATGAACTTTCCTACAAGTTTATTTTTCATAGATGCTACTATATGATCAACCAAAGAATTAGGAAGAGAAATACTGAATAATCCCTTCTCAAGATCAAGTGTGTTGTCAACTAGGGGAAAATAAGATTTCCCAGTAGGTTTCACACCAAATAGGGAAGTCCAACTACCTTTAGTAGCCTTTTCAAAGAAAGTTTGACCATCAATCACTTCTGTAGAAGACTTACTGACAACTTTCCTAGCCTTTGGATCTTCTTCTCGGTTGTGGGATCTAGGAAGAGAATTGTCCCCCTTATTCTCTTTTGTGGAGCCCTCCTCTGCTACATCTTTGTCCTTTTTTTTAATTTCTAGAGTGGGAGATCTCTAAGCATTTCCAGAGGCATCATTCCCACTCGTATCATGATTTGAAAAGCCCCTTTTCCCACCTTCTCAAGAATGATTCCGATCTGGGTCTTTGTCCCCTTTCGCATCCTTCTCACCTCCCTTGGTATTCTTGATGCCTACCACTATAGATGCCTAAGATCCTCCTACAACAGGTTTCCCACCTGAAGAAGGATTTCAATTTCCTCCAGTCACTCACTCTCCTCCTCCTCGTCTTCCACTTGCCATATAGTGTTCTTTCTCTGATACAATACATAAGAAGTTTCAAAGATAATGAAATTATTAAGTATGCAATATGAATTTGATAATGAAGAATGCACTAAGATTATCTTAAGCAGAATTCATAATGAGAAGTTTTGGTTAGAAGATAGAGTGATAGATATCACAGTTGATTTGATTCATGAAGTCACTGGATTATCTAAAATTGGACCTATTCCTTTAAATGAGAAAAACATGAGGAAAAAAGTCATTGACAACACAAATTCATCTTATAATGGTAGAGGAATTGTGATTAGTAAGATCAAACAAGATGATGTGAGATACTTATGCAAGATCCTAACCACTAAGTTTTGTGCAAACTCAAGAGAGGATGACATGGTAGCTGGAATGATACATGCAGCTTATCTAATGTGTGTTGAAAAGGTACAAGTTGATATGTGTGAAATTCTAAGAATTCAACTGTTTGAGAACTTGGAAAAGACTAAGAAAACTAAGTATACACAGTTTAGGTTCTCATCCTTAATCACCTATATGTTTTTTCATCTATTGAGGAGATTTCCTTACACCATTGGAAATGACTAGAATGATGGAAAAAATACAATGGAAAGGATTAACCTAGTATACAGAAGACATGTTATTGACAAAGTAAATGAGAGTGCAGTACTGGTAATCAAGACATTTTAGAATATTATGTCTAGCAGATCAAGGATCCCAAATTCTCTTGTGGAGAAGTATAAAGATGACATATGCTTTATGGTGGATATTGACTTTACCTACATTGAAGCAGTAGAACCTAGAATAGAGTTCATAGACCCTCTTGGCTATGAGATATCTAAGGTAGAGATAAAAAAGTATGTTAGTAGGTTACTTTAGTGTAAATTGGACACTCAGTGTAATAGGTTTGGAACCTTTGAGGAGAACTTCAATTCCGCAAATACCTTAATTGAAGAGAAACAGTCTAAGAAAAGAGTTGAGAGAACTATAAAGAAAATCCTAAGAGATACAAGGATGAAAAAGCATGAGTTTTTTGTAGCAAAGCAAATAGCAGCAGAAATCAGAGATAGTGGACAAATAGAATTTTTGTCTATTCCACCTTTATCATCAATTGCAGCACATCAGGAAGTATCACAAGTGAAGGTGAAAGTGGAAGAAGTTGAGAAGGATCAAGAAGAAAAGATATCCACTAGATCTACTTCCTCGACACCTAGAAAAAGAGTAAAGGAAAGTGCTACTAGACCAGGAAAGAGACATAAAACTTTAGTGCAACTAGTTCCAAGAAAAATTGTAGAAATAAAAGATGATGTCACTACTGTTAAGAAGAAAGCTTGGAAACTGAAAGTTGAGAAGCTTAATGAGTAGATCATTGAGGATGGAGACTTTACAAGAATGAATAAGTACTATGATATTTATGATTATGTAGAGAGACTTAATCTAGAGAATGTAGTGGTAAATCATATGATTTTGGCTAATAAGAAGTTTGATACAATTCAAGGTTAGATACCTAATGATTTGTATAATAAACTTGTGAATAGGAAAAATAGAGAAACAAAAGAAGATACAACTATTAGAGAAAAGCTTGTAAGGAAGCTTTGTGTAGTAAGAGATGAAACACATTTTGGTCAGATCATGAAAGCCTTAAGCACCCATATGAGAACCAAAAGGAGAACCATTCAAATTATGGGAGGTAGATATGAAGAAATCAATTATGAGACAAAGTGAGCAATAATCAAGGTTATTACAGAAAATGTTGGAGAACCATTAGTTGCAGCAGAGAAACTAGGTGTGTGAGAACAAGAGGACATTCCCTCTCCTCCAGCCATTAACATTGAAGATGTAGAAGGAACAAAGATCACTTTGGATACTGATGATAATGTATTCAAGAATTTGGAGAACATTGTTAACAATTCAGCCTTTGAAGAATAGGAAACTACAAAAGGAGAAGAGACAACAAAGACAATAGTTGTAGAACCCCCAGTAACAGAAAAAAAGGGTAACCACTCCCACTAAAGAAGATATCAGTCTTACTCCTAAGAGTGGAAAGGAGAATAAGATTGGATCTATGATTGAGCACTTGGGAAAGGAAGTAGATGATGATGATCAGTTGGAATTGATCACATCCTTGAATAAAATAATTGGCAAGAACAAGAAAGTGAAAAGTCTTGAAGGATTCCTAAAGGAACTTACTGAGAAGTTAGAAAGCATTGTCACTACACAAATTGTAGAAGCAAACCCTTTGGAGAAAGCAAAGAAGGTAATGAGCACTTTTGACAATGAACTCAAAAACTTATCTAATGTTGCAAAAGTGAAATTACAAGCAGCCTATGAGGCCAGAATGCTTTTGAACATCAGCTAGAATATCATGAATGATATCAAAAATATTGATATCTGTATCAAGGACTTGAGGAAGAATTTGGAAATAGGAAAATCTTTGTACATACAGTGCACAAAATTAGAGACCTTGATAACAAAAGAAAATCAAAAGATGAAGATGAACAAAGGAGAAATTCTAAATGAAACTAACCTTCTTTCTAGCCCCAATGTGAAGGTATGTGATGTTGAGAAGAAAATTCAGAAGCTATATGATGAAATTAGAGTTGTGCAAGATGAGAGAGATAGAAAAATGAAAAGATTCACTCTTTTGAGAGAGCACACTTCTATGAAGTTAAGCATTATTGAAGAGCAGTTGGAAGAATGTCTTTCATCTAAAACATCTTTTCAGAAGTTTAACATTGAGAACCTCCAAGCATGTGAAATAACATCTTATGGACTGAGCGCACTACTCAATGTGGTAGATTCCATTAAGAAATCATGGGAGAAGGAGTTAGAAGCTATGAAGATTGATTTTGTAGATTGTGATGCAAGACTACCAACTTTGCAATAATTGAACTGAGGCATAATCTTTTTGTGATATAGTTTTGTAACCCTCCTTACCTTTATTTTGTCATTGTTGTCAAAGGGGGAGAGATATATAGTAGAAAATTGATAATATATGATAAGGATTGATAATCTTAGGTGGAGTACTATATTAGACATAATATTTTTAAGGATTTATAAGGATAGTATATATATTTTATACTATGGCCACAATTTTGAGATTTTGTAGTTGTACACTTAGCCAATTTTCTCATATTTTCCACCAATGACAAAGGGGGAGATTGTTGGAAATTTGGTTGAGTTGGTTACATAGATGTTGGCATTATGCCAAAATATGATCAACATGAAGATCAGATAGGTTAGAGAGCTAGTATGATAGAGTGCATTGCAAATTTGTCTAACTATGAGACAGTATTTTTACCAGTGAACCTGGACATAGTTTTTATTTATGATATTGATTGGAGTAAGTTCAATGCTTGTACACCTGAACATAGAATCTATGATGACTATTGACCACCCATCTCAGAGTGCAAGTTAGTATGCCATGTACGGAAGAATTTATGACAGTTTTACCAAAGACAATGTCAAGCCGACAAGACAAAATATGAAGACAAAATTAGTAAAGAGTTAAGGGATTATTTTGTTTATTAAAATAATGACTTAACAATATAAAGGGATGAAATCCTAGATGTTAACTCTTGGATAAATTTATTTTTATAAATTTAATTGTAATTGTAAGAAAAGTAGTGAGATATGTAGATGTATGATGAAGTAATGAAATGTAATGAAGTAGTGATATGATGCAAAATATATGATGTATATGTAATAGAGATAGTGAAAGAGTAGCGAAGAGATATTGATGAAAGAAGTATAAGGTTATGTACCTTAACCTATTTTTTTAATCAATGTATATTGTACATTACTTGTCTGGGTAGTGGGCTCATCTGGTAATCACATTTTGTACTGCCAACTCCTAATAGGGTTGAGGCTTCTAAAAAAGCCTATAGTCCCTTAATCAGGACTGATACACTATATGCTTGTAATATAATCCTAATAGGGTCAACATCCTTAACATGATACTTTTGAGTAGTGGATCTTTGTGGGTACCATCCCCACCAAGGTTTTCCCTTCACCAGGGTTTCCTTGAGAACAAATAATGTGTTATGAGTTCTTTAGTTTTATTGCTATGCATGTTGTTTAGCTTCTTATTTTATGCATGTATAAAGATAATCTTTTATATCCATAATTGGGCAAAAGATAAAGTTTGTAAAATACTGATTCACCCCCTCCCTCAGTATTCCCTATTTCTAATTGTCAAATCTTCATTTTTAAATGGTATATTAGAAGAATTTTACATTGAACAACCAGAAGTATTTGTTGATCCAAACAAGAGACACATGGTTTGCAAACTGAATAAAGCACTATATGCATTAAAGAAAGCCCCTAGAGCATGGTATGAGAGGCTTCATAACTACCTGATACATATTAGATTCTCAAGGACAAATGACAGCAACAATCTATACATGAAAGATGAAGAAGGTAAAGGAATCTTGTTGGCTAATATTTTTGTAGATGATACTATATTTGGTGGACAAGATGCCCTATGTAAGAAATTTTCAAATGAAATGCAAACTAAATTTGACATGAGTATGTTTGGGGAGATCAAATTATTTGTTGGTTTACAAGTATATCAAATGGAGAAAGGTATTTTCATTACCCAGTCTAAGTATGTTCATGAGATACTGAAAACTTTTGGTATGGAGGACTCAAGGCCATTTGGTACTCCCATGGCTACTAGACAAAAATTGTCTAAAAATGATGATGCTGTTGAAGTAAACCAAACTTTGTATAGGTCCATGATTGGAAAACTATAGTATGTTGTTCATAGTAGACCAAATATTTCTCTAGCAGTTGGGATTCTGGCAATAATCTCTGCCAATCCTAAGGAAACACACATGATGGCTATGAAAAGGGTAATGAGATATTTGAAAGGAAATACTAACTATGCATTGTACTACAAGAAGCATGAAAGATTTGAACTAGGAGTCTATACTGATGCAGATTGGGCACAAAATGTGGATGACAGATAAAGAACTAGTGGTGGAGCTTTCTTTCTTAGATAGAGGTTAGTTTCCTAGACAAGAAAGAAATAAAATTGCATTTCCTAGTCTACAACTGAAGCCGAGTATGTTGCTGCAATAGTGAACTGTTCAAACTTGGTGTGGATAAAGAAATTATTGGTAGGCATGAAAGAAGAAATCACTGAACTAGTTGTCATATATTGTGACAACACAAGTGCTATCAACATATCAACTAATCCAGTGATGCACATGAAGACCAAACACATCGCCACCAAGTATCACTAATTGAGAGAATTGGTACAAGATAAAGACGTCATAACAGAATATGTGAATATAAAGGAACAACTAGTAGACATATTCACAAAAGATTTACCTAAAGAAGCTCATGAGTATCTAAGAAGTAAATTAGGGGTTCTTCCCCTAACAAAAGTTGCCTAGTCAAGCTAGGACCACTGCATCAAATGTGCTACAAAGAGTATCTAAAAAATTGATGCAGAGATAGGTCAAACTTTAGGAGTAGCCTAGAGTTGTGAAGAGTACAAATAAGTTGATAATCAATCATATGCAAAGATGAAAAGGGGAAACACAATGTTACTAAACTCACAAGATGATATCTACATCTTGTTGGTTCTTTTTCTTGCGGGACCAAACTTGAATCAAATGGTTGGGCTTAAAACATAGGTTAGGCACTCAAGCTTGACAAGAAAAACAAACCAATTGATGAGGATAGAGAGAAATCCTCCTTCTTTGAGCTCCACATTCACTCAAGTGGGTATTGCCTTATCTGCACATTCAAGACACCTCATGACAAACCAAAAGCCTATAGATAGATTAATATGGAATAGAAATCAATCTCCTATAGGTATCCAATACCCCAATGATTAAAAGTCTCATGCAATAGCCCTACTTGCATGGAATGAGACTGAAAGCTAGAGACCTATCCTAACAAAAAGAAAGGGAAAGGGTGGAGCTGAAGGGAAATGATTTCAAAGATGGGTTGAAGGGACCTTTGAGATACCCTAAGTCTCTCATAGACTAGTGCCTTATCCAATGTGCCACAGAGTCAAACACTTTATTACAAGAGAAAACTATGAAACAAGAACACAATATGCTCAATGTGTTGATGCCTGACATCAATCACACACCATGACCAAACCTCAACTTAGCACCCACCTGTGTATTTAAGTATGTTATTATCTACTCAAAGGATTTTAACCCTCCCCTTAGAAGAGACC
This sequence comes from Chamaecyparis obtusa, assembly GCA_027943335.1. NCBI lineage: Eukaryota > Viridiplantae > Streptophyta > Pinopsida > Cupressales > Cupressaceae > Chamaecyparis > Chamaecyparis obtusa. Next base: position 141,470 of record BSBK01007755.1, on the reverse strand, counting down.
TATAAACAGACAATACATTAGCCAGCATCCACTAGAAGACAAGCATGAAATATCTTTGACACCTTAGCTCATACATACATAAACACTTACCCTGAACCAGTTATCCCTGTGAAGACAACTCCACTTACAAGCACATAGGCAATACAAGCAGAAAAATAAAACACCCTTAATGTATGACTAATGGACTCAAAATTCAAAAGGAGATAGTTTGGTAATAGTAAAAATATATTAAATCCTCACACATAAGACAAATCTATTACAATATGCACTGTATTCTCTGAACCAGCAAGAAAAGAAGAACACTCTATATGCAGAGAGAAGGAGAAAATCTATAGGACAAAACTCTTCACTGGAACTGACAAAATTTAGAACCCTTACATAGTCAAAATTTTGACTACTTATACCACTAGCTGCCTTGGAAACCCAAAATAGGTTGCAACAAGCTACGAATAGCTAGGGCTAAGATTTCACCCACCAAAACAATCAAATCAAAATTCAAAACAATTTACCACAATTCAGAGGGAAAAACACTGAACCCTACAAGCAGTTAACACTTGATCTTCAATCATGAGAAACTCTGAAAAGGCACCGAAGATCAATCAAAATCTACAAAATTCAAATAGGAAGTGACCCTGCAACTACTTTGGTACATTTCATTTACTCCCCTATGGAAAGACACTCCTCTTCTACAATCATCACACACCCTGGAGCACACTAGAAACAACAAACCAATCACTTCTCACCAAACAGGGTCATTTCTGCATTGAATTCCATAAAAATGGTACCCTCTGTCACTGGAAACTCTCAAAAATTCAAACTCAAACTACAACGGTCACCATGAAATTTGTGGGCTTTTATTTTTAACCAATCCAAAAACTTTGGGTTAACTCTGCAATGACAATGCCAAACAGTTGTCACATGATCGCATAGCCCAGAAACGGGCTACGAGAACATGCGACAACCCACAGACTTTAACCTTGCCACAACCGCCACCGCAAAGTCTCAATGCAAAATGTCAGTCACATGATCACATAGCCTTGAAAAAGGCTATTCAAACATGTGAATAACCATTAGCATTCACCATCGAATGTCAAACATGCTCGGGCACTACAAACATGGGTCCCACCACAAACCCCCTGCCACCGGGCACACCAGCAACCAATCAGAACTCAACACATCACCACTGCGGACACCATACTACCACCTACCACCGGGCCCAAGGGACATGTGTTGACCAGTTGCATGATCACATAGCCAAAAATTGGGCTATGCGATCATGCGACAGCCAACCAAAGGCCACCACATGACCACCTTTGACAATAGGCCCACAGGGAACAAACCCATCGGCACCTAATCGGACGGCAGGCGCATGATCGCATGGGGTGAGAATATTCCATGCAATCACATGCCAACCATAGATCTTCAATCTCTGACACCGGGTAATGAAAAGAACTAGGACCCATGAACCAGCCGCCAAGCATTCACTGACCACGTGACTAACTATTCGCTAGGTCGTTGGATGTTAGCTGCTAACCGTCAAGAATTAAGAGATTGCGTGACTAAAGAGAAATAGATGACCCACCAGGTCACTGAATGTTAGGCACCTAACTGCCAGAAACAAGAGATTGTGTGACAAAAAGGTCACCATGTCACTGAATAAAAGATGTAACCACCAGAGAATTTGGAGAATCAGTGACATAACAGAGCCAAGACCGAGCCCCACCATCCATCGCACCTGCACAGTTAAGACCAAGGTTGAAAACACACAAATTTTTTGACACCAAAAGATAAGTGCACCAAAGCTGGAAGTCACAAGGTCAAAAACAATGAAGGTTTTCAAACATACCAAAAACATCATGGATTTTTAGAAACATTGTGGGTTTTCAAGACTATGGCAGATTTTTGAAATTATTTTCCTGTGGACCTTAAAACTTGAGCAACTTTCTAGATTTTGTGATTCAGCACATGCAATTTGGACTGGAGTGAGGTGATAACATGAAGCACATAGGGCAACACACTTTACAAAAACATTTGTAGGGAAGAGGCCATTTTCAAAAGATTTTTGCTATGACAAAAAAATGGCCTAATAGTGGCTCTATATGTGGATGATGGGTAACTTGTGCCCATGTGAGAATTTAGGATTTCTGGGAGAGTAGACCAACCACAAGACAAAAAGGTAGGGACCTCAAAAAATATAGGGAATAGGAAGGAAAAGCACACAACAGGAAAGGGAAAGATATTTACAAAATTTACAAGATCAAAACTTTACAAAGTGGCCCCAGGCGACCCAAAGAAAATCAGAAACCCTCTTGCATCAAAGGTCTGATTTTCATCCACATATGCAACCAGCCACCTAAAAATTTCATGACCACCTTGCTGCAAACATATGTGAATATTGATGGGCTGAAGATTGAAACTATGCTAGTCACTACCCATGTTCTTCCAGTCACAACCATCATATTCATATTCAAATTCTAAGAACTAGAGAACATCATCTACTTCTCCTTGTTGACTAGAAGTAAAAATATCATCTAGTAATGCATTAGAGAATGGAACATATTGACTATCATGCATTACCATAAAATTACCTGGTTGAGAAGGAATTAGATCCTCTAATTTACCTTCACACATTGCCTCAGCCACTGAGCAACTTGGTTCCTCCATGGTGTCCTCACTGACCACATCATGAACTAAGTGAAGGTCTTCTTTAAGGCTTCTGTAACAGGGGAACATTGCATCATCATTTTCACCAAAAGAATATCTGTCCCAACTATTGAAGACTAAGTCCTCAATACTGTCACATTCAATATCATACTTAGCAGAAATAGGGAAAGGCCTTGAATAAGAAATTTGTTCATCACTGTAATCTTGATGACAGGAAAACATACTATCATGTCCTTCTACTTCTCTTTCTACAGAGTCACTATGAGAGGGGGGACCTAATATACATGGATCTTCATGGTCACTTTGAACACTGGCCTCATTATCAGTGTCAAAGTGTATATCACAGGGGAGCTGCAAATCAAAGCCCACACAAGGTGCATACCTTTGGAATTCATCAGCCAAGAGTGCTGAAATCTCTTTACTACTCAATGGACTTTGAGCTTTATTTTCTTCTTCATCAGCTACATCCTTGTCATTGCAAACATCATTCTTATCCAAGACAAGAATGGAGACATCTGGCCTTAGATCATCTTGTGTGAATAAATCAATGCAGGAATCATCATCTGCATCATATTCAATATCTTCCCTTTCACACAAAACATCATCAATCCGAGACAAGAAAATTGCCCTCTCATGTTGACAAGAAGAAAAATCTGCAGACAAAAAGGGAATATTGCCATCCTCAGATTCATCTTCAACATCCTCATATGCACTGATCTCAGAATCAACTTCATAGTCAACACTCTCTACATAGTGAGAATCAACATCAGAAACACTGGCCTCCTCATGAACATCATCAGGAGCCACCAGTCTTAGCAATCTTATGTCCTCTACTAACTGCTAGTTCACCATTTTCAACCTCATTAATTCCTTCTTGAGAGCAGCAACTTTATCAAAATGCTCAGCAAACTTAGCTCTCAACACATCCCAAGAAGGGATTGAACATGAGGGAAAGGACAAGAACCACTTCCTTGCACCATCAGAAAATGTGTGCACAAATAACCACATGGTAATATCTTCATGTTCAACATCCATATCTCCAAAAATACCCATGACAACATCAATATGCTGGCTTGCAGAAACAGATCCACCAGCCATGATTCTAGGCAAGAACTTCCCATCCTCAATAGAGAACTCATTAGGGGCACCTTCAATGCCATCAAAACAAAAGGGCTTATATTCCTCCATGAAGAACTACCCACCACTTATCCCTTTACAATAGTGCTACACACTTGATAGGGAAATATTTTCAATAAGAGAATACCTTGAAATTTTGCAGCTAAAACCTGTTGACTAGAATGCAAGGTAGATCTAGAGCTCACCATGCAGCTCCATCAGATTCTTTTCAATGTAGAGTCGCCACCTCCTTGAAGAGGAAATTATTTCACTGATTTGTGTATCTCTTCCAACCAACAAAAACTCACTAGGATAACATGCACTATTTATTAGAAGATGCACTGATCAAACAGAGAAAAATCAGAGCCACCACTCACAACTAGGTGAGAAAATTTTGCAAATGCTTTGCTTTTATATCTGACTCTATTCTTTCAACCAAGACTCTAGGATGATCCAGCCAAGCAAAGAAGCTTGCTGTCATTTACTTCTTCCCCAGTAGAGTCACCATTTTGTTGGTGACTCGGATGGGAAAATCAATCTGGTCAATAAAGATTTTGACTTTACAATATAACCATAACAAGAGATCCTAACAGATATTTTTCTTTTTCATTGTTCTCCCTAGCAGAGTCACCATTTTGTTGGTTCTTTTTCTTGCATGACCAAACTTGAATCAAATGGTTGGGATTAAAACACAGGTTAGGCACTCAAGCTTGACAAGAAAAATAAACCAATTGATGAGGATAGAGAGAAATCCTCCTTCTTTGAGCTCCACATTCACTCAGGTGGGTATTGCCTTATCTGCACATTCAAGACACCTCATGACAAACCAAAGGCCTGCAGATAGATTAATGTGGAATAACAATCAATCTCCTATAGGTATCTAGTACCCTAATGATAGAAAGTCTCATGCAATAGCTCTACTTGCATGGAATGAGACTGAAAGCTAGAGACCTATCCTAACAACAAGAAAGGGAAAGGGTGGAGTTGAAGGAAAATGATTTCAAAGATGGGTTGAAGGGACCCCTGAGATACCCTAAGTCTCTCATAGACCAGTGCCTTATCCAATGGGCCACAGAGTCAAATACCTTATTGCAAGAAAAAGCTATGAAACAAGAACACAATATGCTCAATGTGTTGATGCTTGACATCAATCACACACCATGATCAAACCTCAACTTAGCACCCACCTATGTATTTAAGTATGTTATTATCCACTTAAAGGATTTTAACCCTCCCCTTAGAAGAGACCTATAAACAGATAATACATTAGCCAACATCCACTAGAAGACAAGCATGAAATATCTTTGACACCTCAGCTCATACATACATAAACATTAACCCTGAACTAGTTATCCCTGTGAAGACAACTCCACTTGCAAGAACATAGGCAATACAAGTAGACAAATCAAACACCCTTAATGTATGACTAATGGAATCAGAATTCAAATGGAGATAGTTTGGTAACAATAAAAAATATTAAATCCTCACACATAAGATAAATCTGTTACAATATGCACTATATTCTCTGAACCAGCAAGAAAAGAAGAACACTCTATATGCAGAGAGAAGGAGAAAATCTACAAGACAGAACCCTTCACTGGAACTGACAAAATTTAGAACCCTTACAGAGTCAAAATTTTGACTACTTATACCACTAGCTGCCTTGGAAACCCAAAATAGGTTGCAACAAGCTACAGACAGCTAGGGCTAAGATTTCACCCACCAAAATAATCAAATCAAAATTCAAAACAATTTACCACAATTCAGAGGGAAAAACACTGAACCCTGCAAGCAGTTAACACTTGATCTTCAATCATGAGAAACTCTGAAAAGGCACCGAAGATCAATCAAAATCTACAAAATTCAAACAAGAAGTGACCCTGCAACTGCTTTGGTACATTTCATTTACTCCCCTATGGCAAGACACTCCTCTTCTATAATCATCACACACCTTGGAGCACACTGGAAATAGTAAACCAATTGCTTCTCACCAAACAAGGTTGTTTCTGCATTGAATTCCATAAAAATGGTACCCTCTGTCGTTGGAAACTCTCAAAAATTCAAACTCAAACTACAACAGTCACAATGGAATTCACAGGCTTGTGTTTTTAACCAATCCAAACACCTTGGGTTAAATCCACAACGGTGATTCCAAATAGTTGTCGCATGATCACATAGCCTGGAAATGGGCTACGCAAACATGCGACAACCCATAGACTTTAACCTTGCCACAACCGCCATCGCAAAGTCTCAATGCAAAATGTCAGTCGCATGATCACATGGCCTTAAAAAAGGCTATGTGAACATGTGACTAACCGTTAGCATTTACCACCAAATGTCAAACATGCTCAGGCACTACAAACATAGGTCCCACCACAAACCCCCTGCCACCGGGCACACCAACAACCAATCAGAACTCAGCACGTCACCATCGTAGATGCCATACTACCACCTACCACCAAGCCCCAGGGACACATTTTGATCAGTCACATGATCGCATAGCCAAAAATTGGGCTATGCGATCATGCGACAGCCAACCAAAGGCCACCACATGACCACCTCTGATAGCGGGCCCATAGTGAACAAACCCATCGGCACCCAATCAGACGGTAGGTGCATGATCGCATGGGGTGAGAATATTCCTTGTGATCACATGCCAAACATAGATCTTCAATCTCTAATACCACGCAATGAAAAGAACTAGGACCCATGAACCAACCACCAAGCATTCAGTGACCACGTGACTAACCATTCGCCAGGTCATTGGATGTTAGCCGCTAACCGCCAAGAATGAAGAGATTGTGTGACTAAAGAGAAATAGACCACCCACTATGTCGCTAAATGTTAGGCACCTAACTACCAGAAATAAGAGATTGCATGAGAACACAATCACCAGGTCACCGAATAAAATATGTAACCACCAAAGAATTTGGAGAATCAGCGACATAGTCAAGCCAAGACCGGGCCCCACCATCCATCGCATGTACGCAGTTAAGACCATGCTCGAAAACACACAAAATTTTCAATGCCAAAAGATAAGCGCACCAAAGCTGGAAGGCACAAGGTCAAAAACAATGAAAGTTTTCAAACATACCGAAAACATCATGGATTTTTAGAAACACTATGGGTTTTCGACACTGTGGTAGAGTTTTGAAATTATTTTCCTGCGGACCTTAAAACTTGAGTAACTTTCTGGATTTTGTGATTCAGCATGTGTAATTTGGACTAGAGCAAGGTGACAACATGAAGCACACAGGGCAAGACACTTTACAAAAACATTTATAGGGAAGAGGTCATTTTCAAAAGATTTTTGCTATGACAAAAAAATAGCCTAACACATCTGTAGGATGTAAGTTTTTTTAGTTGCTTCTTTGACATTATTGTCAGAGAGGGAGATGAATAAGATGAAAACACATGGTGATATTTCATGGAAGATCAAGTAAGAGGGATAAATTTAGAACAAAAGAACTAAGAAGAGATCAAGTGGAAGTTACTATGTGGATGGTCATGCAAGCAGGCTAATTGATTCTAAATTAGAATGAAGATAAGGATATTATAAATATTTTTGATGGACAAATAAGTTTTGGATTGGTTGGTGATTCATGTGTTATTCATATGGTGTTTCCATCAATGCCAAAGAGGGAGATTGTTGGAAACTGGAATTGAAGCAATTGTTGTATTGTCGTTGATGTCAAACCTTAACTGGTAAGAGTATTTCTATTTAAGAAATTACTATATCTATTTGATTGTTGAGAAAGATGTGGGCAAGGTTGATAACAATAGAACCTAAAGAAAGGTTGAGGTATCTTGATACTTCAATGGGTACTTGATTATGTGGCACAATGATAAGATAATTTATTTCTTATCTAAGTAAGAAGTAAGACTATACAAGTAGGCTTAACCAAGCAAAAGTGAATAAATCTAGTTTAAGCTGAGTGATGTTAGTGTTGATCAAGCCAGTATATTTTGAGTAAATTCAGTGTTGAAAAAATATTAGTTAATTACCAAGGAAGATAGTATTAGCCGAGGAAACAATTTTAATGGTGACCAAGATTTCTAGTGAAGACCGAGGAGTTTAACACAGTATTGACCGAGCATCAATAATTTACATTTGAGGAAGAATTTAGATTCCTAGCTGACATAGTTGAATTCCCTGATTATGTAAAATGTGTTGACTTTATTTATTGATTGTATGGAAGAATTTAATGCACTGTAAAATATTTTATTATAAATCTATTAAGAGATTTGAGATGTTTCTAGAAGGATGGATGAAGAACATAAAGTTGGAAGGATTTGATGAATCTGACCTAACCCTAAGATCTATGGAGGAGATTAAGCAACAAAATTTGTATTGACCTAATCGGAGAGGTATTAAGGAAACCTAAGTGTGAGGTTGATTGAGAAGGAGGAGAGGGAATGTTGGAGTTGTTTTTATTGACTGTATAAGCAGAAAAGGCTGAAGGAGAAGATGTTGTGATTGCTTGAAGGGATTTCTGAGAAGATCAATGATAGAGATGGAAATGGATCACAGTTAGTAAGCTAACATATGTGTATGGAATTGGATTTGTTATTTGCAAAGTGAGTTGTATGTTTTCAGATTAATATTACTATTACTTTCTAATCATTGTATCAATCAAAATCCTTCTAACAGAGGTTGACCTAACAATCATTTGTATATATCCTTTGAACAAGGTTGCATTCTAATAGAATGTATGTAAGTCCTATAACAAGGCACACTCCTAACTGGGTGGTTGAAATCCTTTAACTGGGTCACACCTGACAATGTGTTTGTAACCTTTGACAGGGTTGGCTTTTCATAGAGCTCACTTTAGAAGAGTGAAAATATCAGTAACATGTTACAAAGTGGTTTTTCCCAAATTGGGTTTCCACTATAAATCTTGGTGTTAATACTTGTGTGAATGTTTTGGTTTGAACATTTCTATGTTTTGCAAGTTTAATACTATTGGATAGTGGACTGCACTGTTATATGTTTCTATTATGTATTCAATAATGACCGAGTAGCTATTGGTTGTTACATTTGATTTTTTGAAGAGTTTGAAAGTTTATTTTAGACATCTAGACCTGAGAGCAACTGATTCAGCCCCCCTCTCTATTGTTCTAAATCATATTAACATGTAATGATTGAGATTGACATGAAATAATGAAAGAAGAGCTAGATCAGATAATTAAGAATGATACATGGGAATTGGTCCCTAGGCCTAGTGATAAGAATGTAATTGGAACCAAGTGGATATTTAGAAACAAGATGAATGAAGATGGAACAATAGTAAGAAATAAAGAAAGACTAGTATGTAAAGGATATGCGCAAAGAGAAGGAATTGATTATTTTGATACATTTTCCCCTATAAGTAGATTGGAAGCCATAAATTTATTTCTAGCCTATGCTACATTCAAATACTTTAAGGTATACTAAATGGATGTAAAGTCAGCATTCCTGAATGGAGAGTTGAAGGAAGAAGTATAAATAAAGCAGCCTGAAGGATTTACTTTATTAGACATACCTGATATGGTATGTAGATTGAAGAAAGCCCTCTATGGACTTAAGAAATCCCCTAGAGCATGGTATGAAAGACTTGATAGATACTTGACTAAGATTGGATTCAAGAAAGGAGCAACAAATTGTAATTTATTCATAAGAGAAACACCTGATGGACTATTGTTAGTTGCTATATTTTTTTATGACATTATCTTTGGTGGTAAAGATAAGCTTAGTGCAAAATTTGCTAAAGAGATGAAGAAAAAATTTGAAATGAGCATGATTGGACCTATCAAGTACTTTTTGGGACTGAATGTGCAGTAGACAGACAATGGTATTTTCATTAATCAGTCTAAGTATGTGAAAGAGATATTGAAGAAATTCAAGATGGATGATTACAAGCCAGTAAGTACCCCTATGATAATAGGATGCAAGCTTTCAAAAGAAGATGATTCAACATTAGTAGACATGACCTTTTATAAATCTATGATTGGTAAACTAATCTATCCTACTCAATCTAGACCTAATATTTCCAATGTAGTTAGTATTGTTGGAAGATTTGGAGCAAATCCTAAAAGTCATCTCATGATAGTAAAAAGAATATTTAGATACTTGAGAGGAACTATAGACTATGGTTTATGGTATCCTAATTTAGAAAATTTTGAACTTCATGTGTATTGTAATCACCTTAAATTAGACAAGATCATTTAAGTGAACAATCAAGGCAAGAATCAATACAATTAAATGCAATTAAATCAAATCAAAGATAAATTACAATTGAACCTAAATCCAATAATAATTGAAAATCAAAAGCTATCAAATCAATTTAAATCAAATAAATTATGATAAATCAATAAATTGTGTAATTGATCTAATTAATTACATAGTTCAATTTAAATCAAATAAACACATTCAAGGGATACACATGGCTAAACCAATTAAATCAATTCAATTAATTAATTCCTATTTTCTCTCAACCACCAAATGGAAGGAAAACCAATCAACCAATAGGAATTGAGAACCAAGCTCACATGGATCAATCCTAAATTGAATCTCAATCACTCATTTGGAAAGAGCATCTTGTCCACTCATTTTGTCCTCTTGTCCCAAGCTTTGAGGACAAAATATTTAAATTGTCTCCAAAGGGTGGAACCAAGGATTTAACCCCAACTCAATCATGATCAACACAACTATACCCCCTACCCTTGCCATAAATCTATAAAAGTGAGGCATAATTGAAGAAAAAATCATCCACAAATATGAAAATAGCATCAAACCTCTTGCAAATTAGAGCTAGAAAGGCAAATATTGAAGCTAATTAGATAATTTTAATTTGGAATTAACATTGTTGTTAGCTTTTCTTATCATTCTTATTTTAGGACTGTCATTAATGGATGCTTTCAGAGAGCTTTATTATTAGCATCCCTAAATAGAGATCCATAGAGTGCTTAATTGTCAATTATTTTCTTAAATAGATTGCTATTTGTGGTAATTTAGTGTTTATTTTAAATTATTGATGATACTAACCCTATGGAGATACTTTTTCTAGTACACAAAATCATGCCCACCGTGGGGCATTAGGCCTCATAAATTTATTAATTCGGAGAAGTAAATTTTTTCTTGCAAAACTTGTTTTCTTCTTTGTTTTGTAGGTGAAATAGTGTGTTTGACACTCTCTGCAATGCGTTTACTAGTTTCTTCAGTGCTTATGAGACCTAAAACAATGCTTCTATGACAAAGTTTTTCACCTTTACATGGAGTTACATTGCATTTGATTCCTTCTATCATTTGTCTAATATTCTTTCAGTGCATTTGCATAATTCTCCAGCGTGTTTAATCTTTTTTGATGCCTTTGCTAATTTTATTAGTGCTTTTAAATTCTGTTTCAGTGCTTTTGAAAACTTTATTAGCATGTTTAATCTGATCCACAATGTGTATAAGCATTTAAATAGAGCTTTCAATAGATTCTGTAGCACTTTTGATTAAACTAAAAATTAACAAAATCTGATTTGCAGGAAATAATTTTTCTATGTCTGCAAGATGGGTGGTCACAAAAGAATAAAAAAACCAGAGACCAAATTCAATAGCGAGGGAAAAGCCTTGACAAAAAGGATCAAAGAGGAGAATATTGCACACATAAAGCTAGTTTTAGAAGATTCTCAGCAAGATTTAAAAGTTGTAGAAGCATATAAACAAAAATTTGTATCATTAAAGTGGATTTATTCACCTTAATCAAATTTTTCTTAGATTTGGCAAATCAGGCTTAGATTCAAGTTTATCTTTATTTTCTTCATTTTGGCTAGTTCTGTTGACTAACTTATTTGAGGATAAGCGAGTGAAAAGGAACGATCACCACTAGGTGAGCATACAAATGAAAAATTCATGAAAAATTCCCCTAGCCTTATCTAGCTTCGATTGAAGGTAAGCCTCAAAGTTAGTCATTTTTTTCCTTGAATTGTGGCTTTGTCAATTTCAAAATCTAGTAATTAAAGCAACCTATTATTGTTTGAGGAATTTGAAATTAGGCCTATGCTCTTCACTTTCTACATGAATCAAAATGCCAAAAGTGTCAAACTCCTTGATTAAAAGAAAGGCTAAGTAAACCAAGCACTAAATTTGAACAACCCCTTGTTTGTGGAAAAGAGTAGAAATACTTAATTTTCATTAGTTAGTGGCTTTGGTAATTGAACCTTGTTAAAAGTGTTTGGAAATTGAGAAGTAGATAGGGATATGCTCTTCACCTTTTGGTGAAGCAAACTCCCAAAACCTATCTCTTTATTCCAATTTATTGCTTTCAAATGAACATGTTAGATCAATAGTGGGCTCGCCTCCCAAGATTTGCCTTAACGAGGCTGGTGAGAGGGACAACCCAAAGTGGGATACAATTTCCTTTACTACAATAATCCAACCCACTCTAGAATAAAATACATACATCATTAATGGGGTGTGTGACAAAAGGATGTTAAATTTTTGAACTTCCCCGAATAGTCCTTCAGGATTACGCAAAACTCCAACATACTAGTGGTGGGAAGCCTCTTAATATACTTGGAGGATGAAAGTTTAATATCCATTTTGAACAGAATCTTGATTAAATACCTTGTTAACTTAGCAAAGCCTACCTTGTAGAGCCATGTTTATGAACCAAATTGTGAACTAGGTAGCTTGCTTGTAGTATCCTTTTGTGCAAAAACCCATGATAACATCCTTGAGAATTCAAACACTTTTTGTGTAGAGGGTTAAAAATAACAAGTGTACTTGTGGTTTTTGTGTTTGAAAAATACATATAAAAAGTAAGAGACATCCATTTGAAACTTCATCTTATATTTTTAAAATCTCTTTATAAAAACAAACAACTACCAAATTAAAGAATCAATTTGAAATCAAACCTTTTTGAATGCCAGTTTCTACATGTTCTCACAAACTCAAATTATCTTTACAAGAAGATGACACTTGCATTGCAAAAGAGGTCCCCAAATTTGAATATCAAAGTCCTTTCAACAATAACGACCAAGGGGATTGTCTCCCAAATCTATTTGAAAAGAGACTTGAATCAATGGATAGAAACTCCACGTTGCACAATTACCATCATGGAGGAAACAATGACAAAATTAATAATGCTAACCAAGAACCTAAGGAAACACTTGAATAAAGGGCTAATATAGTGGTTCAAGATACTGATTTTTTGGAAGTCATGGATAAACTAATAGATAGAGATAGGGAGAAATTTTTCCTAACTCTAGCCCAAGAAGGGGTAAAGCTCCCACATGATTATGATGTGGATCAACTTAAGAAAAACAAAGAAGATGAAAACTTGATGAATGCTATGACTCAATAATTGAAAATGTTCCAAGTGCAAATTGACCTAATGAAAAAGGCCGCTGAACCTAAGCCTTTCTCTATCGAGGCCTTGTGCCCATTCCCTTTCGACAAAAGCTTAGTCATGGAACCTTTTCATATCAATACAATCTTTCCTAAATATGATAAATACATGGGTAAATCAAACCCACATGATCACCTTAGAGATTTTTGCGCTCTAAGAATTGAATTTACGCATAACACTACATAATAAAAAATTTTCTAAGAAGTTTGGGAGGGTGAGCCATGGAATGGTTCTCCAAAATTCTGTAAGGGATAAATAATTTTGAGGAATTAGCCTCTAAATTTGTAACTCATTACTCCTACAACATCGAACATGAGATTACCATGCTAAAACTATGAGATACAAAACAAAAGGATGGTGAATCTTTCTTAGGGTTCCTTCAAAGGTGGAGGACAATTTTTGCAAGGTACCACAAAGTATCCCTGAAAAGGAGAAAATGGAGATATTTATGAATAATTTAAATATGGAGATGAACTATAGGCTCCAACTTCAGTGTCCCCCTACATTCAAAAAACTTATTGAGAATGGGATTAAGATTGAAGATGTATTGGTCAAAAGGGGATAGATCAAATTGTTCAAAGACAATAAACCCTATACCAATACTAATAATAATAATTATATATCTAATTATACCAACAATAAAGGAGACAACAATCACAATGACAAACCTAAACTATGGTTGAAGAATAATAACAAAAATCTTGTGAATGATGGAGTTGTGGAAGCCCACAACTTGAAGCCTACCCCATTTAATTTATCAAGCTGAGCGAATTTAACATTTAATGTGAATTAGACTAATAAAGCTCCTTTTAATAATGCCAATTCCAATAACAACAACAACAACAATGCCAACAATAATCCCTTCAATAATGATAATGGAAACAAGCCTAAGCCTTTATTTTCCACTTATCAAAAGATAAAATTCACCTTCTTAGGTGAACCATTGGAAAATGTGTTAAGAAATTTGGTGGCCAACAAGATCATTACCTTACCTGAGTTAAGGCCTTATGAACCCCAAATTAAGCCAAATTGGTTGAATGATTCTCACCATTGTGAGTATCATCGAAATAAGGGTCATAAGACTAATGAACTCATGAATTTGAAATATTTGGTGCAAGACCTAAATGATGATGGGATGATAAAGGTTGAAGGGCCCCAAACTAATGAAGATCATACTATTGGAAAGTTGAGTATACTATTCTATATGACTTAATATAGTGTTGTCATTATGGAAACAAAGTCATATAGAGTTTCAGAGTCAGCGCACATGATCAGAAGATCAGTATTTGGCTAAGTACAAAAGACTGGATAGTTAATAGAGCACTAGTAGATCAGAGAATCAACGCACGTGCGTATGGCCGCATTATGGTATGTGTCCTAGAAGATAAGATGGTAAGAGTATATTTATTCTTAGTCTAAGAGAGCATGATCAGAAGATTTAGTATGATAAAGATACAGGCAGTTGAAGCTACATAGATAGTGAATGCTAGAACATAACAATATATGCATCCGACTGTTGGTAATTTGATTAGCGACTATAATATTGTTTTGTAAAGGCTATGAACCTATTGTAATTAGGTTTTAGACATGTAATTAACTTCTTTTTTTTAAATGCTTGAACCAATTCAATTGGAAGTGTTGTATGTAATAGGTTATAGAGTGACCTAGTTAATTGTTTTGGTAGCGTATATAAATATGAGATGTGCCCTTTGTAATTAGTAGGGAAGTTGAAATACAGTTGAGATAAGCAAAGCATAAGTGTGCGAAGAGTTGTTCAGATGTATTAGATATTTGCAAGAGGTCAAAGTATCAACACATCAAAGCAAATGATCAGACAAGTAGTGTCACAGTGCTAGTTCATCCAATAGATATAGTATGTATCTGAGATCAGATGGTTGTAGCCTTCACCACTTAAGCAGTGAGCCCTAGGATAGTGTGTCCCCACCCCTAATAGGGTTAATTGTAAAATACTCCTAACAGGGTCTGACCCTTCACCAAGTCACTGTAATAAATGCATTGTAAAGACAACTCCTAATAGGGTTAAGGATCTTCTAACAAGGATCATAAGATACTAGCATAGATTATTAGTGGGTGTTAATTCCCACCAGGGTTTTTACATATTTGGTTTTCCCCATAACCACATTGGTTTTGTGTTGAGTCCATTTTTCTTGTTTATGTTAATGTTGATTTCAACACTTAAGCATTCAATTTAAGTTTAAAGAGTAGAGTGAAAAAGATTAAATATAGTGAGCACTGATTCACCCCCCCCTCTCAGTGTTCCCATTCCTAACAATTGGTATCAGAGCTCTGCTCCTCAAAAAATAAGTTTAACCACTTGAGGAGATCATGGACAAGACAGAAATGAAAGATTTGAAAAGAAATCTTGAAGTTTCTCTTGAAGACCTGGATAGATCTAAAAAAGAAATTGAAGAGCTAAAAGAAAAAGTTAGTGATGCTCAAGCAGTCATCAAAAGACTAAGGAAAGATTTAAAATAATGTTCTACCAGTGATTTAGGGATCATGGTAAAAAAATTAAATGAAGAGAACACATCTCTGAAATATTAGATTGAAGAATTGGATGACAAGATAACTAACAATTAGGAAGTTTATGATGAACAAATCAAAGAAAACCTTCAACTGAATGAAGAATTTGTTGGGACTCAAAAATGAGGAAGGCATTTTTGGGTCCCCTATGAAAATTTTTGCAATGAGGTGTTCTTTTCGCTTTGGAAGGTCAGTTTGATGATGTTGCTTTGAGTGGTCCTGATTTTGAGCCAATTTGAAATAAGTGATATGAGCCTTTAAATGCTTGGAACACTCTTCATTCAGCACATTCAGTGGTTTGCAACTTTCAGTTTTCAATTTGAGTTGATTTGGTAAGTACCCATTTTGAGAGATTCACTTAAAGTTGCAGTTTGCCACTTTGAGCTTTTCTTATCGGGAGCCCTGTTTGGAAGCCTGTATCTTTTACCCAGGGATTGATCCATGCAAACTGATTATTGATCTATGATCTATGGTGAAAATGGTACATGTGTTCCAAGTTTTAAGTTATTACAAATCCGTTTGATCACTTTTCAAGGGCCATTCTGTAGGCAATTTCTACTGATTGCATTGCTGAACAGTGTAATTGCTTGTTAAGACACTACTTTGGAGAGTTATAACTTTGGCTTAGGAGATGATCGAGTCAAAAGGATTGTTGCATTATAATGCATTCATTTTCATCTTCAAATGTTCCAAGTTTCAGCTCTTGATGAATCCATTTGCCATGAGAGCAACGCTATTTCCTAGAGCCATTCACACAAGTTTCTGAGTTTCACTATGTCTTCAAACTAAATGCATGACCTTCACCGCATGTCATTTTTAGCTCGTTGCACTTATTGAAAAAATTCCTTTTGCACTCTATTGCATTTGTCAGATACTTCATGTGGCCAAAGTTTCAAGCCTCTGCCAATCCATCTGCCTACCAATCAAATTCAATCAAAATGATTAAAATATTTGTCGTCAACTGTGTCCTGTCCCACCTCTGCGGATCGTCAACTTCAAATTGTTATATCTTTGCGCCGAGATGTCAAAACTGAGTGCCGTCAGTTGCATTGTTTATGATAAATATTGGTCTAACACTGGTTAAAATTTCAAGATCCCAGGCATCATTTCATTTTTTACCAAATTGTACGCCTAGCCGGATTTTATCCTGAAATATTTTAATCGTTTTGCACAATTAAAATTTCATATGCCCCGGTGGAGGAAAAATATGAAATTTTGCAGGGTCGAAGGATGAACTACAATCTTCAAGCATGCAAAGTGACGAGACGTGAAAAGTTGTTTTAACTAGTTTTCCAGGTTGATCAAACGGGTCGTTTGCAGTATTCGGGCAAAGTTTGCCAGATGATTCGGATGGTGTTTCAAGTGTTTTCGATCGATGCCCAGTTTGTGATTTTTGTGCCTAAGGAGTAATATGATATTTTCATGCGAAATTTGTATGGGAACGAAATTTTTTTTAGCCGGGCCCATTTTTGGACCTGACTTCATGCCTTAAGTCTCCACTGCTGCTTCTCAGGAAAAGAGACAAGCCGATAACATGGTCATATCAATTTGAAAAGTTGGAAGGGGCATCTCGTGCATATTGTTTTACTTCAGCACTATTGTCTTTGAGTTTGCTGTTGATTTCTCTTAAGAATTTCAGTTTTAAAGAAATACAACAAATAGCTGGTATCCAGATAAACACAGGGGCTTTAGTAATTACAGCTTTATCTACAGCATATAATAGTTCTGTCCCTGCTTTAGCTGGGATAGATGATATTGACTTGCCACCAGTGGAGCCATTTGTGACAACTCAATCCAGTCCAGTTGCAATTTCGCTTGCAAAGCATCTTCGTTCTGTGGGAGCTAAATTGTATGGAGCTTTTGGTGTTCTCATTGTTTCGAACAGAAGCAGATGTTTTGTGCCGAAGCAGCAAAGGTCTTGGACTATGTGGAATGCTATCCAGCTGGGTATAGAAAGGGAGTGGAGATAGCAAAAGAGATAAAAGAAAGCTATGCTAGAGGATTTGGATAATGACGTTGAGAGACACCAGTTTAAAATATAAGAAGGAAGTCGCAGCTCACAGAGGTTAAATGGAGGCCTCATGCATTTGAAACCGGGAGGCACACACAGACAAATGGAAAATGCATTGTGAACCCGCGCAATGAAAATGATTGTGCTAAGTTTGGTGTGCTTGCGCAAATCAAACGGGGGTGTGTCTTGCTGAATGGATGCCAAGCTTTTTCCACCAATGTTTCTTACTCTGCAGACTGTGTCTCTCCAAACTTGCAGTTCCTAAAAGAAAAAATGTTATTTTTCTGCATTTGTGGGGGCTCGTTCCCATAATTCCTTCTCTTTGTGTTGATGTTTCAGAGGCTCTTCCAGCATAGATAAGCCTTGGGAGACGGTGGGTATGTTTTGAAGAATAATATTGGATAGGAGGTATCCAGTATCCAAGTAAACCCACGCACAGTTTATTATGATGCTTTGCGTGATCGATGTCTGCCAGCGAACTAAAGGATGTGCCCATGCAAGCAATATGTGGGTGCCTTGCGCAAAATATAGATTACAGGTTGCCTTGCACCAGATAGAGAGTATGCGTGACCAGGAGCTTGGTGATCAGATTTGTATTCAAGTTCGCAGAACATGGCAGGGTTTTCTGTTTAATGCCATTATCCCACATGCAGCGTAACTAGGTTTTTGTGATGTCTAAATACAATGAAACTCAGGGTGTATTGTGAGTAAAAGAGGGGAGGTTTTTGGTGGGTCCGGTGGACTGGTGAACTTGGTGCGCGGCGGGCCCCTTTGTTTTGGGCAAAGTGTTGAAGAGGTCTTTAAAACTGTGAGAATAATGATCCCACATTGATCACGAAAATGATCTTTGTGATGTTTAAATACAACAAGACAAACATACAAAATAAGTTGAAATGGAGGAGGCTCTGCCCGCGCAAGCCTGTCTAACCACCTTAGTTTCCGTGCCCACAATTAGAAGAAGGAAATTTTGCAGACATGACACATGGTGACCGTTCGCTAGTTCGCAGATTAAACTGGCAGTTAAACAAGTGATTCCATGATTCAGAGATAACCGTGTTCGTGCATTCGCCAATTGTTTGGTAGTTTAGGCAAAACATTCCGTGATTATGAGAATGGAGCAGTCGCGTGGTCGCCGAGTGTTGACAGTCAAGGAGAAGACATTAAATCAGCGAGAATGGTTAGTTCGCCAGTTCGCGAAATTAAACTTGCAATTTGAAAAACATTAAGCGAATTAGAGAGTGAACATGTAGTCGCCTAGTCGCTATATTAGATGGCAGATGAGGTGGCAGGCCGGCCAATCTGTGCTTGCCACGCGGCATGTGGGTCCCAGCAGGGGCATCAAGAAATAATATTTTATTATATTATTTTCTTGTGCATTCATGGCTTCAAAAGGTCAAAATTATAAACAATTTTTATATAGTCTGAACTATATGAATAAATCCAAATATCAAAGTTGCAGACATGTGAGACCAAATTAATAGCTAGGGGCTTTATTTTTTGCCTAAATATCAAGTGTTATATACCGCCGGAAAGGTGAGAAGATGAGGATTCCATTTCTGAGGTCAAATTTAATGCAGGTCTTATTGGTTACGAGATATTTCTAGTTGAACGTTTCAGGGGGGCCAGGAAGATATTTTCAAAATATCTTATTCTTGTATCCGGTGACTCATGAGCCTGTTGGAGGGGATGAAAATAGGTGTTCTCAGGAGGACAGAGCAGAGGGTCATTCAGTTCAGAGCATTGAGTCATCAGCAGTAGTTCAGTGTTTGACAAGTGTCGCTTTGTAATGCTTCCTGAATTTCCTCTTTGCCTTCTTATTCCCATTTCTGGTATTTTGTAGAGGTTCCAACTTTTTTTGCACGGGCTTGGCTCTGCAAGTGTTTGAGTTCCAAGAATGCAATCTCTGGTTGAAGTTTAGTGTCTACTTTTTCTAAGTTAGCTGTTATCTGAATGTATTGACATTTTGAAGTTTAATGTAAATACATTGGAGCCCTTTCTAGTGTTTGTTGATGTCTCTGTGTGTTATTTTAGATTTCTTGTGTGTCAAATTTGTAAGGAAAGTTCAACACACTAATCTGTAAGGCAGGTTGTGAGGGTATCACTAAGCTTCTTTCAAGGAGAGTGTCAGTCTCAGTGGTGTTTTCTGAGAAAGAAAAATGGCATATGGATTTGATGTCCAGGTGTGAGAAAGAGTAGTGGTTTGCAAGGCATTCCATTTGGTTTTACTTGTATTTAATTTGAAAATCTCTGTGGATGTGTGTTTGTTTGACTCCTAGCCCAATGGATTAGGCACTGGTCTTTTTCCAGAATTGCATCCAGAACAAATCTTTAAATCAATCAACCATTTCCCTTTCTGTTTTAGTGTATGGAATGATAGATCAAGTATGATGGGCTGGAAGCCATCCCATGATTTACTCAGAGTAGTGAATCCCTTCACAGGATGTTAGTGTCCTGTCTAATCCATGTTTATACCTGCCTATGATGTGTAGAGAAATTATCATTCGAGGTAGACGTTCATAGGTATACCCGCCTGGGTCTGTGGAGCCCTAAGTGAAGAAGGATTCAAATCCTTGTCGTATTAGCATTTCTCTTAATTGGACAAAGAGCATAAAAGGGAGAGAGCACTTTGGTGTTCTAGTTGTTTCTCCTACAAGAAAAACAGCTAACAGAATTAAGGCAAGAAAAGAAGGAAATCTTGGAGATAAGAAACAACAAAGAAAGATTGGAATCTAAATTGAAAGAGGCTAAGAATCACATTGATAAATTACACACAAGAAAGGATCTGATTGAATCTCAATTGTATGCTCGGAAGCTTAAAGGAGATACCAGTGACATTTGATTCAATGAAGCACCAAATCAGATTGATGACATGTGAGCAAGGATGAAAGTACTAGAAGATACCATAGATGTTAAGGAGACTGGAAGTCAGACTAAAGATAATGTTGAACCATCCAAAGATGAGCACAAGATAGTAAACCAAACTTGTTATCCATGTAACAAGCTTGGACATATAGTAAGGAACTGTAAAGAGGTAAGACCTTTCAATGGTTACTATTATTCATGCAATAAATGTGGTCATAGAGCTATGAATAATAAGAAAAGTCAGAAGAACAAGACATAGCATAATCAGAGAAATTAGAATCAACCAAATGTAAGAAGTTCTCAGAATGTTACATGTTATTTATGTAACTATAATGGTCACTCAGCTAGACAGTACAAAATGGTAACCCATGTCAATGCGTCAAGGAATTTAAGGCCTCCAGTTATTTGTCACTCATGTAATAAGGTTGGACACATCTCAAAGTTTTGTAGATCTATAAAACAAAGTTAGGAATGCCCTAAAAATAAAAAAGAATTAATACTAGATACTGAAGGAGAAGTCAAGTTTGTGAAAGCTTCAGAAGATGTGAGCTTGACTTGGTTAGAGGAAAAGAAGGATAAGGTTGATGATAATGTATTGAATGAATCTATAGTGGATGCACCATCTACATCTGGATGAGTGGCCCTTGGGGTCATAGGGGGAGCTAATTTATCTATAAACCCATGCGTGGCCAGTATACTCACCCTTAGAGTATGTGCTTTTAGATTTAACTTTTTGGAGACTAGCAGAACCTATGTACAAGAGCGCACTAGCTGATTGATAGCAAAATGAAATTTGGAGAATTTCAATGAAAGTCTAATTTATGCGACAAGCATTAATGGAAAATTTTTTACTTTAAAGTACACAAAAACTTGTAGATCACTCATTGCATTCAACTTCAAAGTGATTGAAGAGAATAGAAGCCCTAGCAGTTGATTACAAAGGATTTCAGATTGATTCACCAGTGAAGCAGTTGATTTGATCAGCTGTGGAAGCCCTAATCAGTCGCGCTGATTCAAAAACTCTTGGAAAACATTAGGAAAGTGATATACAAGTAAGTGATGGATACTCCTATTGTATTTGATGTCATAGAGAAGAAAAGATATGTGTTTAAGAGGCACCCATTCAAATCTACATTGGATGACCTAGAAGGGGAATTCTCCCACACTCCTATCGGTGTTATGCATGTCGAAGACATTCATGCATACATATATTGTAAGAAGGAGCTAGTAGGTATTGATAGAATTAGAGTGCACATTGAGACCATGATGAAACTAGACAAAACCTTCCTTGATGAATTCATGTAGTTAAAGAATCATCCTATTATTGAGTTTTCTATGGAACATGAGTTTTACAAATCCAAATGGATCAAGATCCTATTAAGAAGAATACATGATGACCTATTTTAGACAAGTGAAGTTCTAGTAAGAATTATAGGATATCTCTTACATGAAATGATAAGCCTCTCAAGGATAGGCATCATTCTCCCAGTGAGAAAGGATGTTAGAAAACTTGTAGAACAGTCATGCAAGTCAAGAAGTGATAGGCATGGAATGACCATTGATCCTACAGAGGAGAAAGACATCAAACTAATGTCTATAATATTAGGGTATAAGTTTCAACTCACCAATAGGGTGAGTAGTGTGTCTATAGCCACTATTATTGCAACAATAAGGATTGTCAGAGAAAATGGAGAGTTCAATTTGTGTGAGATCTTGCATGCACAACTGATAGACAACATTAAGGCCATCAAACATGAAAAGAGCAAAATATTTAGGTTTGGGTCTTTAATTATTTACATGTACTTCCATATACTTGGAAAGGTTTCATATTTATACCTAGGCAAAGATATACCTACAATACCTCAAATATCCTTTAAGGCATATACTGATAGTTCATTGGAGGATTACATGGAGCTAGAATTGAAAAAATTAAGAATCAAGATGTAGATGAGATATAGGATACCAAAGAAAATTGTTGAAAAATACAAGGAAAATATTTTCTTTATGGTGGAGACTGATACAACATGTATGAAAGAAGTTGAACCAAGGACAAAGTGGACTCATCCACTTGGATATGAGGTTGAGGAGCCAATCCTAGAGGCATATGCTCAAGTACTATTATCAACACCTAATGACCCTAATGAGCCAAGATGGGGGACTTATGAAGAGAAAATAAGATAAGTTTATGCAGTCTTAAATAGGATAGCAACTAAAAGAAAAGTAGCCAAGGTTACTTCTAAAATATTGAAGATTCATGGAGTAACTCAAGTAGACCTGGACAAAGAAAGAAAAGAAAATATTTCTTTGGGAACTGAGAGCACACCATCAGTAGAAGCAAAGGAAGATGATCCAAAATTGAAGAAGGTAAAAGTGGAGAAGTCTAATGATCTGAAGGGTAAAATAGTTGTTGCCCCTCCTGCACCCACAAAAACAATTGACCTTACTACTCCTCTTGACTATAAGGCAATGCCTAAGAGGAAGAAAGAGATCAACACTAGTCATCCATCCTCATGAGCAACAAGAAGTAGGAAGAATACTCAAGCACCTCCAGAAGTAAGTTTCAAACCTAGTCTTAGTGTATTAAGTGCAAGGATTATTGATGAAGGTAGGATAGATCAAGTAGCGAAGTTCTATGAGAAGTATAGTGAAATTGACAAATCAAAAATCCATGGAATGATTATCAAACACATGTTGAAGTTTAAAAGGATAGTCCTAGAACTAAAGATAATGATTCCTAACAATGTGTGGAATATCTTAGAATTATTAAAAATATAGGCCATTAAAGAGGATCAAAGGATAAGAGAAAATAATCTATATGAAATTTTCCCAGTATGTTCTCTAGAGGAGAAAACCTTGTTGTTAGATTTGGTGAAACTACTCCTCCGGACTAAGACAAGAACACTACACATCATGGACAAGAATTATGAGTTGGTGGCAAAGGAAATAGAGAAATATTTTGAGAAGGTATTCTTGAACAGACACATCCACCCAATGCACCCTCAATACAAGTTCCCTATAAGGAAGTCAAAGTGGTAGAGTCCACTAATGTACCATCTATAGGTCCTCAAGATTCAGCACCTATAGTTGAAACTCTTGCAGAGGAAGAAAAGTCTACACCCATGACAAAGACACCAAAAGATAACACTATCATCATTGATAATGTAGAGATAGACATGGTGGCCATAGATAAAGACTTGGACAAGTTTGAATAAGCTTTTGTGAGCACACAAGAAGCTAAAATTCTATGTGGTGACAATTCACCCAAGTCACAAGAAGAAGAAGGAGAAGAATCATAAAAAGAGAAAGAGAAAGAAATAGGAAAAGAGGGAGAAAAGATAGAATAAAAGAAAGGAGAAGAAGAGATAGAAGAAAAGATAGAAAAAGAAAAGGAAGAAGAAAAAGAGAAAGGAGAAGTTGAGATGAAAGATAGTGAGCCAACAGATGAGCCATCTATTGAAATGATAATTAGAGTAAAGAAAGAAGTAGTGGATAACACTCCTATCACTCCTTCTGTATCATTATTGTCAAGATTGACACCAGATACCACTAGTATGGATTCTTGGGGAGAAGAAGACCTAATCAAGAATAGTGTCTTAGCTATGGAGAAGGCCATAGGGAAACAAGTAATGAGGAAACCCATATTTTTTGAGTTAGTGAACATCTTGAACAACATGCTACCTTCAGACAAGAAAATTTCTAAGGTTCATTTAGTGGATGATGTGAGCACAATTCTCTCAAATTTTAAGAAACTTTTCTAGCTTGGAAGAATCTGCATCCCTAGTTGCAGAAGAAAAGTATATGAAGAAGAGGTTCAGTGAATTGGTCAGTAACTTTTCACTTGACCTAAGTTCGCTCAAGGTTGGTCAAGCATCCTTAAAAGAGTTTGCAGCAAATGGCAAGAAGATCATTGCAGATTGTATGGACCAAGATAAGCTGACTAATGATCATTTCAAGAAGATACAAGAAGCAAAAGAAGTGATAGAACAAGTAAGGAAATCATTTGAACACCCCTCCACTAATGTAAATATGTGTAACAATGTATATCAAGGGAAGATTAACAAGATTTCAAGACAAGAAAAGGAGATGTCTAAGATAAGGGCAAGGAAAACACAACTAAAGAATGCTCTTGCACCCTCTTTAGATGTACTAAATTAGAATATCAAGGAGATCAATGCCACCATGGTGACATTTGATCAAGGTCCTAGCTCATATTTGGAGAAGATGGAGAGGTTGAATTATGTATTATGCGCCCATCTCCAAACAATCAATGCATTGATTGCATTCTGGAAGCAAGAGATCCACAAGTTGCAGATAGCATATCTAGATGTACTTTCCCTGTAAGTACTTGTATAGATACATTTTTTAGAACCTTTGTCATTAATGTCAAAGGGGGAGTATGTATATAATATGGTGTTACATATATGTAAAGAAGATTTATAGTAATAAGACTAAGGGAGATATAAGTTAGAATTTTTGTATAAGAGGACAGATAGTAACTTTTCCATATTCCTTTATTGCCATCAATGACAAAGGGAAGATTGTTGGAAAGTTGACTATACTATTTTATATGACTTAAAATATAGTTTTGGAGTCACCACACATGATCAGAAGATCAATATTTGGCTAAGTACAAAAGACTGGATAGTTAACAGAGCACGAGTAGATCAGAGCATCAATGCACATGCATATGAACATGCTATGGTATGTGCCCTAGAATATAAGATGGTAAGAGTATATTTATTCTTATTGTAAGAGTGCATGATTAGAAGATTTAGTATGACAAAGATACAAACAATTAAAGTTACATAGATAGTGAATGCTAGAATAGAACAGTGTATGCAACCGACTGTTCATAATTTGATTAGAGACTATAATATTGTTTTGTAAAGGCTATGTGCCTATTGTAATTAGGTTGTAGACATGTAATAAACTTTTTTTATAAACACACTTGAGCCAATTCAATTGGAAGCATTGTATGTAATTGGTTATAGGCGGACCTAGTTAATTATTTTGGTAGCACATATAAATATGAGATGCACCCTTTGTAATTAGTATGGAAGTTGAAATATAGTTTAGATAAGTAGAGAAGAAGTGTATGGAGATTTTTTAAGATGTATTAGAGCTTTACAAGAGGTCAAAGCATCAGTGCATCAAAGGAACTGATCAAACAAGTAGTGTCATAGTGCCAGTTCATCCAGCAGATATATTGTGTATCTGAGATCAAAAGGTTGTAGCCTTCACCACTTGAGTAGTGAGCTCTAGGATAGTGTGTCCCCACCTCTAATAGGGTTAATTGTAAAAGACACCTAACAGGGTCTGACCCTTGACTGGGTCACTGTACTAAATGCATTGTAAAGACAAATCCTAATAGGGTGAAGGATCTTCTAACAAGGATCATAAGACACTAGTACAGATTATTAGTGGGTGTCAATTTCGACTGAGGTTTTTACCTATTTGGGTTTCCCCATAACCACATTGGTGTTATGTGTTGAGTTCATGTTTTTTGTTTATGTTAATGTTCATTTCAACACTTAAGCATTCAAGTTAAGTTTAAAGAGTAGAGTGAAAAAGATTAAATATAGTGAACACTGATTCACCCCCCCTCTCAGTGTTCCCATTCCTAACACATGTAGCCTTCAAAAATACTTTGCTAAACCATAAAAGGGGTGAGTCATCAAACACCAATCAAAATAATAAAAGAGGTAATGAGAAAGTCAACTTTTATCATACCTATGATAAAATAATTAATGCTTTAAGTGGTGATGAAAGAACCATAAATGTTATTGTGGTGAAAGAGAAGCCAAGGGAATCAACATCTAATGTTGTAACTAGGGGCCAAGCTTCAAAAATTACTCTACCTAGAAATGCTCCAAGAATTTTTCTACCAAATCAAGCCTCATCTTCATCATCAAAACAATAGAATTTGGTAGACCAATTACAACGAACATCTGCCAAAATCTCTATTCTAGAATTTCTCAAACTCTCACCAACTCACAAGGAGATTCTAAAAAAGGCCTTGGTAGAGATGAATGTACCTCTAAATTTGGAGGTAGAAAAATTTCAAAACATGGTGGGACAACTTATTGCACCTCATTTCCTATCTTTTTAAGAGAAAGATGACATGTCACTAAACCATCCATAAAACTTGCCTTTCCATATAGAGTTTCTAATTCACAAGCATAGGGTAAAAAGAGTCCTTATTGATGGAGGAGCCGACTTGAATATTTGTACCCTAAACTTGGTAAAATCCTTAGGATTTTCTAAGGATGCTATTGACCCAAAGAAAAATATAACTATAAAAGACTACAATGATGAAGAGAGAGATTCTAAAGGTGTCATAGTACTTCCTATTAGAGTTGGCCCAATGTAGAAAGAAACCATTTGCTAAGTCTTAAACCTAAAGTTGACTTACAATATCTTATTAAGGAGACCGTGGATTCATGAAATGCAGACCGTAACTTTGACTTACCACCAATGTCTCAAATTCCCTTATCTAGGACAATAAATCATGGTAAGCGGGGACTCAAACCCCTTTCAATATTGTAATAACATAAAGCCTATCAATGATTCCTTAGTCCCACACAATTTAGAAGGGTCTATTCCTCAAAGAATAGAGAAAGGAAAAAGTTCAAAAGATCTTCCATCTTTGAAGGGAAAAGAAAAGGAAGAAAAATAAGTTGTTGTTGAAAACATCCAAATACCTACTAACCTAGCTACATCAACAAAAGGAAAAGAAAAGGTTAGTGAGGAGAGTACTCTTGAGACAAAGAAAGAAGACCAAGATAGATCCATTCAAATATACACTAAGGAGGCTCATTACCAAAAAATGGCCCATATGATGAAAAGCTTTGAGAAATAATGTCAAATAAAACAAAAGGGAGTAGGTGAATACTCCTTATCCATGATGGACCTACCCTTATCTCCAAAATCATATGGAAATCCATCTAATCTACCTCATAAATACAATGATCACATTGTGAGGGCTAATACATATATTAGGAATGGGAACACTAAGAGGTGGGGGGGGGGGGGGTGAATCAATGCTCACTCTATTTTATCTTTTCACTTTACTCTTGAAACTTAACATGAATGTTTAAGTACTGAAATGAACATTAGCATAAACAAGATACATGAACTCAACACATGAAACCAATATGGTTATAGGGAAACCCAAATAGGCAAAAACCCCAGTGGGAATTGACACCCACTAATAATCTGCACTAGTGTTTTATGATCCTTGTTAGAAGATCCTTAACCTTGTTAGGAGTTGTCTTTACACTTCTTTTAGTACAATGACCTTGTCAAGCATCAAACCCTATTGGGATTCTTTTACAATAACCCTATTAGGGGTGTGGACACACTATCCTAGAGCTCACTTCTCAAGTGGTGAAGGCTACAACCTTCTAATCTCAGATACACACTATATCTATTGGATGAACTGGTGTTGTGACACTACTTGTCAGATCAGTTCCTTTGATGTGTTGATGCTTTGACCTATTGCAAAGCTCTAATTCATCTTATCAATTATTTTCACACTTATTCTCTTCTTATCTCAACTCTATAACAACTTCCATCCTAATTACAAAGGGTCCATCTCATATTTATATGCGCTTATCAAAACAATTAACTAGGTCGGCCTATAACTGATTACATACAACTCTTCCAATTGAATTGGTTCAAGCGTGTTTACATAAAAACATAATTACATGTCTATAACCTAAATAAAATAGGTTCATAGCCTTTATAAAACAATATTATCATTGCTAATTGAATTATCAACAGTTAGTTGCATACTCTGTTCTATTCTGGCATTCATTGTCTATGTAACTTCAACTATTTGTATCTTTGTTATATTGAATCTTCTGATCATGCACTCTTAGACTAAGCATAAATATACTCTCATCATCTTATCTTCTAAGGTGCATACGATAACTTGGTCATACACATGTGCATT
This sequence comes from Chamaecyparis obtusa, assembly GCA_027943335.1. Classification (NCBI taxonomy): domain Eukaryota; kingdom Viridiplantae; phylum Streptophyta; class Pinopsida; order Cupressales; family Cupressaceae; genus Chamaecyparis; species Chamaecyparis obtusa. Next base: position 112,942 of record BSBK01007755.1, on the reverse strand, counting down.
AATGTTCTGATTTACTGGTGCTCTATTAACTGTCCAGTCATCTGTACTTAGCAAAATATTGATCTTTTGATGATGTGCACTGACTCTGCAACACTATATGACTTTGTTGCCATAATGACAACACTATATCTAGTTATATATGATAGTATAGTCAACTTGACAATAATATCCCTATTGGTGAACAGATTTGTCTTCAAAGAAAAGATTACAAACTAACCCTAAACACCCAAACAAGAAGACTCAATCCACACTAACAATTGGGTCACTTCATGATTAGACAGTGTAAGCCCCCTCTAAATTATCTGGGTACAGCTCCCCATACAAGATTTGCAATGAATTTTCCTAACTTATGAACTTAAATTCTTTTAACTAGAAAGAATAAAAAGGCTAACAAACATCTACTTGTAAACACGACATAGATGCAAAGAAGCTAAAAAAATAAAAATAGAGAAATAATGGTACAAAGACCATTTATCCGACCTTAATATCACAAAGAACATAGAAATAAAAAGAAACATTAATTCTTCCAAATACATGAATAACTTTGGTTCAAAGTCCAAATGATAAAGACATTAATAATTGAGTGAAATAGAATAACTTTTAGAGATAATTGAATTAATTCACATATTAATATCAATAAGAAAGCCAATGTCTAGACTCAAAGGTCTAATACACATAAAAATTTCTTCCTCTGAATCTACAAAAAGATACTACAGATCCTTTGTTTTTGCATTCACAAATCATTAGAAGAAAATCATGCCCCTACCTACCACTACAAAACAAAAACAACCTAACACTCTCCTACAGCTCAAAGCCTCCACAATAAGAAGAATCTAGAACCCTTCTTTTCCTGAGATCTCTACCATAAATAGCTCAAAGAAATCAATATTCAATTTTGTAACTGAATCTTGAAAGCTTTTCTCAAATGATATGTCTCCCGTAAATGTTAAACCCCCTTTGTTATAGTGAATGTTTCTTTAATCATTAAAACATTATAAAATCATAAATAAAGGTAATATCAAGGCACTCCAAATTCTTTTATGAGCTTGAGATTTGTGCTAACTACCACCAATTGCTTGGGATACCCCATTTTGTGCTGATTTTATATTGAGTGTCACCTATGACATAAGTGATTCTTTCACTATTAATCATGCTCAGATATTTCTACTGTACCTTAGACTTCCTCATCACATTTGACTCTCATGAGCCCCAAAATCTACAAGCTTTAGAGTAGGTGATGAAAAATCAATACCAGTAACATGAACAACACCTCCAAAAGTAGCATTGAGTGCAAAGCCTCCACTATAACAGCATAGATCAAGAACTATCCTACCTTTTGAAAGTGAATGCACCAAAAGTTGATTATCACGCTGGTCTACAGAAAACCCTATCTTTTGTCTTTCTAGTGCAACAATGTAATGGATGCCATTCTTCATGGCCTTCATTGTGTTTTCTGCAGAGATTGGCTTCTGATACTCAAGGTTTATATTTATTTCTTTCTCCCTCAATATTTCAATAGAAGGTCTCCATTTATATCATCAATTTTAAGGAGTTCTCTTACAAGTGGCTCTATCATAGACCGATGTTTCTCAACCCATGTTGTAGATGAGAAAACAACAACATGATTACTGAACACATCCATAATGAGCCGAGACAATACATTCTTAGAATAAATATGGATGACACTATAAGGTAGAATTGAGAAGGAAAATGCATACCTATCTCCTTCACTGATCACAAGATGATATGCATTTTTATTTGATCCCAGAAGTCCAAGACACTTGCACATGTCTAGTGCATTTCTCATCCTTGACTAAAGTAATTTTTCCATGTCAAGTATGCTTGAGGGATCTCTATTAGCATCCTCCTCAATCTGCATTAGGTGGACACAAAACATGGAAACTGAATTGTAAATACCCCATGCAATGGGTTTCTCTGATTCATTAGTAAATACCACAATATCACCTATCCTAAGAGGATGCTTAAATCACTGTGCTATTATGTGACAGATAGGTAATTGGTCTTTAAGAAATAAGAGAAGATCCCACAGATCATTCAAGCTTTGCCTTCCACAAGGTTGATGAGCCTCTGGCATTTTCTGATGCCAAAACTATACCAAGAAGTCTGTACCACCAAGCTCCCATTTTCAACATGAAAATCATAGAGAGCTATCTTCTTCAGTAAGCTATCGATAGAGTAAAATATTCATGCAATGCTGCAATATCTTTCCTTCTTTTGTGTCGTAGTCTAGATGCTAGCATCTGCTCCATGTCTATCATGGACCAAGGCCCATGAGCTTGATATAGACTTGGGTTATTATTTTTGATGACACAAATATATCAAAAGACAAGTGGCTATGTGAGTAATATTGACACCAAACTACAATCCTATCAAACTTACTGCTGGATATCAGATTCTTTGTAAATGTTTATGATGGATTCTTAGAATTCATTGAATGTTTGATGATTCATTGTAGTCATTATTGACTATGAGGGTGTGGATGATATGTGAACAAGGAGAACACATTCCCATTAGCTTTGGTTCATCTTTGCTATCATGTGAACTTGTGACAATCCAAATATCATAAATTGGGAATCCATTTTTAGTCACAACTATGTAATCATGCTGATAAGAACCTGTCACTGTCACCTCTAAAATCTTCAAGCCATGTTCAACTTTTGTCCCCAAGTATATCATGGATCCCAATAATCCTAAAAATACAATGACCACTCCAATCTTGAAAATGTTGTTGTGGAATAATGGGGTATAATATTTTGTGATGAGGCTAGATAATAAAGAGCTTCCCTCATGCCCTTCAGATGTAACATGTACTATTTCCTTTTTTGGAATCATTTTCCATTGCACCAAAAGCTCGAACTATCAATGCTTGATACAAATGCCAGATTTAACCCGATCCACGGGAGGTGATAAAGCCATGTCACGAATCTCCAAGGAGGTGCTGACCACCAAGTCAACAATCTCCCCCTCAACACTAACTAAGCCTTTAGCATCCACTGAAGGGAGACTCAAACCCATGACCCAAGGCTCTGATACCAATTGTTGGAATCATTTGCCATTGCACCAAAAGCTCAAACTATCAATGCCTGATACAAATGCCAGATTTAACCCGATCCATGGGAGGTGATTAAGCCATGCCATGAATCCCCAAGGAGGTGTTGACCACCAAGTCAACATCCTTAATTGGCTTGGTGTTGTGCATGAGTAAGTTTTTATCAATATTACAATTTAATCCTTTATTTCTACGTAATCCATAAAATGGCCATAGACATGGGTCAACAAAGTCTGCCTTAACCCACCGCACATCTATTGACATGAGTGGAATAAAAACAAGTAGCATGCCACATGTATGAATTGAGGTAGTGATACCCATTTTCCAATAGAACCATTGAATGATAGGCATAGGATTCAAGGATGAAATGAAGAATGATGCCAAGATTGAGAAGGTTGTAAGCACGAGTGAAGGTCCTGCTAGGGCTGTAGTGAATCTCATCTCATTTTTAGGTTTTGATGACCCAGTGTTGCTTATTGATTTCAACTTTGGGTTTTTTTGGTAGCTTCTTAGAATGTCTAAAAGTACAAAGTTGTCATCAATTCCCAGACCAATAGTAAGAAAGGGCACAACTGAAGCAGCTAGTGGTGTAAATTTAATGCCAAATGCTCCTATCAATCCAAAACCAGCCAAAATTGAAAATGATGTGACAAACATGCCCATAAGGACTACCATTGTATGAGAATGAACTGGATCTTTAATATTATTGAAAGCAAGCACTGAATATACTCAAAATAAGCTCCCATTTAGGTGTGTGATTGGCATCCTTAATGACAACTTCAGCTGATTTCCACATGCTAAACTTGATCACATTTGAAATTGATGATCCTACAAGATGAACCATTTTTAACCACCTTGAACCATTGTTCAAAGGAGTTCAAGACCCTAAACTACAATTTTTACTACTCAGGTCTATGTGGGTACTAAAATGGGCTCTGACTGTGGGACTGGTTTTGGCAGAAAAATAGAGAACTCTAGAAATCTCTGGGTACAAGACAAGTGCCTTGCAGCCATTGGATGAATAGATTCATAAGGAAAGAAAGACCAAGAGCTACTTGCAGTGAGGGCGGAGGTTAGAAGGGCTAAGCCAACTAGCCTAAACACCTAACAACCAGCAAGCTGAAGCTTGCACATTATTCAAACTAAAACTACACACACCAAAAGAATATTCACAATATATACAAAGGTAGGAAGTGAGCCTACCACAAGAACTAGAAGCAAGAAAAGTCACACGAATCCATTTACTGGCTGGGAGAAATAACATCCTTTCTGGAGCCATGGATTGTACCTTAGTGAAACATCTCTGAACTATTGTGTGCCGATGACTTCTTCATCTTTGAACCTTAAATTAATGTCATGCAAAGATATAGCAATCGGACATTCTTTCCCAAACAACCAAACTCTGTCATAGCATTCCTTATCTTTGAATGGTCCATCTACGACATTCTCCAGGCATGATTTCCTTTCTAACTAAAAAAAAAAAAATATAGGAAAATATCCATTTATTGAAATATAGGCTTCATGATCAGAATTTACAAAAACACCTTTCTTGCCATAATCATTTCCATCAAGTTTAATTTCAGCAAAGAAAGAAGATTCATCCAGCATAGGGTCAAATTTCTTGTAAAAAATTATCCCATTTCTATTAAGAGTTAGATTATCATCAACTACGCAACACATTTCATCCTTTACTTCCTCAAATATATCATTACACTTGTTAGCATGATCTTCACGATCCAAACCAAAAAGCTCATGTAAAGGAGAATGGAAAGGAGATTCATTCAACAACAATTCATTTTTAGTTAGATCTGACTTAATACTTGGGCTAGCTTGAGAGAAGTCTTCTAGTTGAAGAGATGATAAGAACTTGCCCATGATTTCTCCTTCTTTGGCAAGGAGAGTTCCCCTCCATATTTTAGCTGGGTGATCTACGGGCTGAGTGTTAACTTCAACACCTCTTTCTTCAATCGAAGTTTTAGCATGAGGAGGAAGCTTTTCCACATATACTTTCACCTTGTCATTGTTGTAGACTTCATCCTCAAACTGACCAGACCTTTCCATGGGCTGGTTACAAATTTTTAAACATGAGGGATCACCTTTATTTTCCACAAGAGTAAAAGGTTTAGTTTTAGGCTGCATGTTATTCTAAAATTTTTCACAAACAAAACTCTCCAAAGAAAGATTACTATTAGCACTTTCATCCATTTCATTAAAAATAAAAGATCTTAGCTCTGGTAGCATGTTGTTCTGCAACCCTTTGCAAACCAAATTTTCTAAAGAAAGATTGCTATCATCAAATTCAATCTTGAAGCTTTCCATCTCAGGAAAGGAGATATATTCTGATGCAACTTTATCCTCTTTGTCAACAGGTAATTTGATGCTATCTTGATGATTAAAAATAACGTAGTTATGAGAAATGAAGTGAGATGATATTGTCCAAGGTTCTTCACCATCAAATTCCAACTCTTCTTCAAGTTGATTTTCTCTTTTTCTATGTTTGTGGAGGTCTTTCAATTTGTGAAACCTAATGCAGAGGCTTCTCCAAAGCAGGATAGAGTTGCAGTCATCTTCAAAACTGATATTTTCTCTCACAACCTGAGAGACACTTTTTTTAAAGAAATCCATGAAATCATGTAGCACTTTATCATCCATCTGGTAGATTTCCAAAAAGGTGGGATTAGGCCTTGCCTTTTTCATGATTTTTACAATCGGCATGGTCATTAATAGAGTCACCAATCTCTTGCATACAAAGATATTTCAAAAATAACTAAGGAAATACATGTAACACTAGCCTTCATTTCCTATCCCTAGTAGAGTCACCAAAAATATGTTGGTGAATAGATTTGTCTTCAGAGAAAATGATTACAAACTGACCCTAAACATCCAAACAAGAAGACTCAATCCACACTAATAGTTGGGTCGCTTCACGATTAGATAGCGTAAGTGCCCTCTAAATTATTTGGGTACAACTGCCCATACAAGATTTGCAATGAATTTTCCTAACTTACGAACTTAAATGCTTTTAACTAGAAAGCATAAAAAGGCTAACAAACATCTACTCATAAACATGACATAGATGCAAAGAAGCTAAACAAATAAAAATAGAGAAATAATGGTACAAAGACCATTTATCTGACCTTAATATTACAAAGAACACAGAAAGAAAAAGAAGCATCAATTCTTCCAAATACATGAATAACTTTGGTTTAGAGTCCAAATGATAAACACATTAATAATTGAGTGAAATAGAATAACTTTTAGAGAGAATTGAATTAATTCACAGATTGATATCAATAAGAAAGCCAATGTCTAGACTCAAAGGTCTAATACACATAAAAATTTCTTCCTCTAAATCTATAAAAAGATACTATAGATCCTTTGTTTTTGCATTCACAAATCATTAGAAGAAAATCATGCCCCTAACTACCACTACAAAATAAAAACAACCTAACACCCTCCTGCAGCTCAAAGTCTCCAGGGTAAGTGGAATATGAAACCCTTCTTTTCCCGAGATCTCTACCATAAATAGTTCAAAGAAATCACTATTCAATTTTATAACTGAATCTTGAAAGCTTTTCTCAAATGATATGTCTCCCGTAAATGTTAAACCCCCTTTGTTATAGTGAATGTTTCTTTAATCATTAAAAAATTATAAACTCATAAATAAAGGTAATATTAAGGAACTCCAAATTCTTTTACAAGCTTGAGATTTGTGCTAACTGCCACCAATTGCTTGGGATACCCCATTTTGCACTCATTTTATATCAAGCATCACCTATGACATAAGTGATTCTTTCACTATTTATCATGATCAAATATTTCTACTATACCTTAAAATTCCTCATCACATTTGACTCTCATGAGCCTCAAAATTTGCAAGCTTCAGAGCAGGTGATGAAAAATCAATACCAATAACATGAACAACACCTCCAAAAGTAGTGTTGAGTGCAAAGCCTCCACTGTAATAGAACAGATCAAGAACTATCCCACCCTTCGAAAGTGAATGCACCAAAATTTCATTATCACGTTGGTCTATAGAAAACCCTATCTTTTGTCTTTCCAGTGCAACAATGTAATAGATTCCATTCTTCATGGCCTTCACTATGTTTTCTGCAGAGATTGGCTTCTAATACTCAAGGTTTATATTTATTTCTTTTTGCTTCAATATTTCAATAGAGGGTCTCCATTTATATCATCCATTTTAAGGAGTTCTCTTACAAGTGGCTCTATCATAGACTGATGTTTCTCAACCCATGCTACAGATGAGGCAACAACAACATGATTAGTAAACACATCCACAATGAGCCCAGATAATACATTATTAGAATAAATATGGATGACAGTTTAAGGTAGAATTTAGAAGGAACATGCATGCCTATCTCCTTCACTGATCACAAGATGATATGCATTTGTATCTGATCCCAGAAATTCAAGATGCTTGCACATGTCTAGTGCATTTCTCATCCTTGACTAAAGTAATTTTTCCATGTCAAGTATGGTTGATGGATCTCTACTAGCATCCTCCTCAATCTGCATCAAGCAGACACAAAACATGGAAACTAAATTGTAAATACCCCATGCAATGGGTTTCTCTGATTCATTAGTAACTACCACAATATCACCTATCCTAAGAGGATGCTTAAATCACTGTGCTATTGTGTGATAGTTAGGTAATTGGTCTTTAAGAAACAAGAGAAGATCCCATAGATCATTCGAGCTTTGCCTTCCATAAGGTTTATGTGCCTCTAGAGTTTTCTGATGCCAAAACTGCACCCAGAAGTTTGTACCACCAAGCTCCCATTTTCAACATGAAAATCATAGAGAGCTGTCTTCTTTAGTAAGCTATTGGTAAAGTAAAATATTCATGCAATGCTCGAATATCTTTCCTTCCTTTGTGTCATAGTCTAGATGTTGCCACCTGGCTCCACATCTGTTGTGGACCAAGGCCCACGAGCTTGATATACACTTGGGTTATTATTTTTGATGACACAAATATATCAAAAGACAAGTGGCTATGTGAGTAATATTGACACCAAACTACAATCCTATCAAACTTGTCATTGGATATCAAGTTCTTTGTAAATGTTTATGATGGATTATCAGAATTCATTGAATGTTTGATGATTTATTGTGTTCATTATTGATTGTGTAGGCGTGGATGATCTGTGAACAATGAGAATACATTCCCCTCAGCTTTGGTTCATCTTTGTTGTCATGTGAACTTGTGACAATCCAAATATCATAAACTAGGAATCCATTTTCAGTCACAACTACATAATCATGCTGGTAAGAACCTGTCATTGTTACCTCTAAAATCTTCAAGCCATGTTCAACTTTTGTCCCCAAGTATATCATGGATCTGAGTAATTGTAAAAATACAATGACCACTCCAATCTTGAAAATGTTGTTAAGGAATAATGGGGTATAATATTTTGTGATGAGGCTAGATAATAAAGAGCTTCCCTCATCCCCTTTAGATGTAACATGTACTATTTCCTTAATTTTCTTGGTGTTGTGCCTCAATAGGTTGTTATCAATATTACAATTTAATCCTTTATTTCTGCATAATCCACAAAATGGGCATAGACATGGGTCAACAAAGCCTTCCTTAACCCGCTGCACATCTATTGACATGAGTGGAATTAAAAAAAGTAGCATGCCACATGTATGAATTAAGGGAGTGATGCCCATTTTCCAGTAGAACCATCAAATGATAGGCATAGGATTCAAGGATGAAATGAAGAATGATGCCAAGATTGAGAAGGTTGTAAGCATGAGTGAAGGTCCTGCTAGGGCTGCAGTGAATCTCATCTCATTTTTAGGTTTTGATGACCCAGTGTTGCTTATTGATTTCAACTTTGGGTTTTTAAGGCAGCTTCTTAGAATTTTTATAAGTAGAAAGATGTCATTAATTCCCAGACCAATAGTAAGAAAAGGCACAATAGAAGTAGCTAGTGGTGTAAATTTAATGCCAAATGCTGGTATCAATCCAAAACCAACCAAAATTGAAAATGATAGGATAACCATGCCCATAAGGACTAGAATTGTATGAGAATGAGATGGATCTTTAATATTATTGAAAGAAAGCACTAAATATACTCAAAATAAGCTCCCATTTAGGTGTGTGATTGGCATCCTTAATGACATCTTCAACTAATTTCCACATGCTAAACTTGATCACATTTGAAATTGATGATCCTGCAAGATGAACCATTTTGAACTACTTTGAGCCATTGTTCAAAGGAGTTCAAGACCCTAAACTAAAAATTTTATTACTAGGGTTTGTGGATAGAAACACTCCCCCTTTCTCATTGATGGCAACAAAGGAATATGGCATAGTTACTAACTGTACACAAAACTCTTTATCATATTCTAACTTATATGTCGCTTATACTTTTTATTATATATCTTCTTTACATATATGACTCCATATTCTATACATTACTCCCTCTTTGACATTAATGAAAAAGGTCTTCCAAAAACTACATCTACAAGTACTTACAATGTTAAGACATCTAAATATGTTGTCTACAACTTTTAGATCTCTTGTTTCTAGAATTTAATTAGTGCATTGACAGTTTGGAGATGGGTGCATATGGCATATGTCAGCTTCTCCATCTTCTCCAAATCCATGCTAGGACCTTGATCATATGTCACCATGGTGGCATCGGTCTCCTTGATATTCTGATTAAGAACATCTAGGGATGGCACAAGAGCATTCCTTAGCTATGTTTTCCTTGCCCTTATCATGGACATCTCCTTCTTAGCTTTGTCTATTTTATCAATCTGTCCCTGGTATATTGTTGCCCAAAATTTCCTATCTATTCAATTTTGGCCATAGGCTGGACTCCATCCAAAGGTCTGCATTTTTTAAACCCTGTTGAGCACCTTGAGAATTTTTATAGGCTTGCATCTTTTACTCTGGTCTCTACAATTATTTAACTCCCTAGTTTGAAAGCCTTTTAATTTGAAAATATGACCGTTGGTGCCAAAAAACCCTAAAAGCACTATGGCCTGTTCTATTTTGCCATTACTTTTTTAGCCACTTAAGTCTCTACATTTCCCATGTGCACTTTTCCATTCTAAGGCTAGTTGCAAGATCTCTAAGACTGAGAAAAAATTCCTTTCTATCTCCTGACCCTGAGATCTCCTTTGTTCATGAGATCTCCCAGTCAGAAAGCATATTCTCTTTCCATTTGGCAATTGAGTGATTAACTGGTTGCAAGATCTCTTATTCCTAGAGGTCAAGTCCTTAACCTTTGGTGACCTGGTGGGTGGTTTAGTTTCCTTTAGTCATGTAATGTCTAGATGCTTGGCAATCAGGTCTTGGGAGAGGTTAAAATCTTTCAATGATTCAGCGACTAAGGCTTCAGTTGGGTGATCGCTTAACAAAAAGGGAATATTCCAAATGATTAGGTGACTTGGAGATCAAAGGCACAGTCATGTGATCACATGATTAAAGGCATAGGTTAAATATGAGTTGAAAAACCCTTATTCGGGAGGTTGCAAGAGTTAACTCAGGGACAATAAAGGTTCACGCGACTTTGAGTTTCTTCAGTCAGCCATTCACTAGATATACCCTAGTCAAAAGAGAATTGAGTTAGAGTTGAACAGTCGCTAGGTCTCTAGTTCTTTGAGATGGTTAAGTTTTCATTATGCGACTAAGTGACTATGTGTTCACAAGATCTCCTATTCCTGGCAATTAAGTTCTTAACATCCAGCGATCTGGCGAGCGGTTATCTTATTTCTAGTGGTCTCAGCTCTAAAGCAATTAAGATTCAAGCAAGATCGATGGCTATTGTTATATCATTGGGTGAAGGTGATGCCCTTTTAAGTGTTTTAGTATAACGATGACCATTGATCATCTTCTTTAGCTTAGCACTCTTGTCAGTGGGTCGGCTGTCAGTTTTTGATGAGGTGTATGCTTCTGATTAGTTGAGCTTAACAGTGATGTGAAAGTTTGTGAGTGGGCCCGAGGTCTTTGGCTTATGAGGCAGGTTAAAGCTCAAACAAAATCTATGATTGTTGTTATACCATTGAAGTAAGATGCATGAATTTTAAGGCTGCGGTATAGTGACAACCATCCGATGAAGGGTTAAGGATGCCCTAGGTCCATGTTGCCAGGAGGCCCTAACATGCTCAATTCTTATTGGTTGCTGGGTAGAATAATTGGTGTTTGTCTATGGGTCTGAGTATCTTAAGTGAGGTGGTAGTTAATGAAGAGCTATAGTTATCACATGATCATGAGGAATCTTCTTCCCCTTTGCAATCATGCGACCACCATTCAATGTAGAGTTAGGATTCTTCCACCTAGTGAGGTGCCAGTCATGCTGAAGTGTCTGCTTCTCATTGGTTCCAACTAGTGATGTGTTGTTTAACATTTTAGAAGGGTCTTGTGACTGTTACAAAGGTGATCTAGGCTGTTCATCTATCGAGGATTGGTGAAATTGATGATCACATTTTAAACTTGAACTAGCTAGCCATTATTTTCAAATTCAAATATATTTCACAAGGTTTCTTGATGGTTTATTGCTGCTCATCAAATGTGAGGTTAAGGGTAGCTCAGAATTTATGTTCTTAGGACAGTTATAGTTGGAAAGGATGATGAAGAAGATCTAATGGTTGTCATGTGTGATTTCTCAAGTACCATGTCAGTGTTCTTACGCCGTAGAAGCATTAAAAGGTGGCACTACCTGTGACTGGTTATGTTTTTTAAACTCAAATATCTGCAAGGATCAGATTTTGAGCATTCATGATGAGCCTAACTTGTAGAGACAGGGTCATGGTTATGGTGTGAATTTTTAAACTTCCAGAGGTGGACATGCATGATATCTGATCGGCCATGATACTTTCAGAGATGCATTTATGATCAGAAATGATAGAATTAGGGTTTTTATTATTTTATGAAAATCTATGTAACCCTAGTTAGATTTTTTGCTCCTGCCTATGTGCAAAAGGAGATGTATATAATGTTTTTTAGAGCTTTTAGAGCTCAAAGTTTACAGTTGTAAAAGAGAGATTTTTCTTTCTGAGGAGTTATCTATGGCATTCTTTCTACCCTCTGGCTTTCTATAGTTTGTAACCTTTCATTGAGGTTGAGATATTGCAAAGGTATTTTGTGACATTCTTTCTGTCCCTATGCCTTCTTGTCTAAATTTTCTCTTAATGGATTAGGTATATGTATGTTTTTTAGTAATATCTTAGGGTTCTTGATCCCTCTTTCTTTCTGCAATTCATGTGTATTACTATGGATGATTTGATTTGAATGATCTTGTGGGTATACTTTAACCCCCTAACAATTTGTCTCATTCCTATACCTAGTTGCAGAGGTGAATGTTTGTTTGTAGGTTATAGATTATGTCTAAATTCTTAGGAATGCTATTGTTTGTGAAATTCTCTCTTTCCCTAAATAGCCTCTTTTTATTGCAGACCCTTCTATGAAATATTGATGCAAGCCTATTTAGTGAGTTGTGATCTCCTAGACCTAAGTTTGTGCACTGATTTCATCCTCTATACTGTAATTCATACCATCATTTCAGTGTATCACCTAGTAGGATAGTTTTCTTTCAGTTATTTCCCTTACATGCATTCCTTCTATCCCTTTTCCCCTCAATAATTTACCTTCCTATCAAGAGAAAATTAAGGTGATTATCCAAGAGGAACCAGCCTAGAACCTAGAGGTCTCATCTCAGTTAGCATAGGTCCCACAACCTGGAGATGATTCCCATGTTATAGTAAGTTATCAAGATGAAGAGAGATTGAAACAAGGGTGCAAAATTAGTGTATAACAATTTTGGTACACCCGGTGGGACAACAACTAAAGTTCATTGTTTGAAGATTATGTTATCTCTGATATACTGATTGCATAATACAGACCTTTCAAGGGTTGATATTCAAGTATATCTGGCAACTTCTCTAATTTCATAGATTCAGGCTAACCTTGTTCAAATTTTATGAGAAAGATTGAGACTAGGAGCTCAAAGCCCACTGAATTTTCAGAGTTTCCCTTAAAAAGAGTCTACAAAGGTAGATCAACCTAGAGAACATCTCTTGTAAGGAGAGTACAATCTACACCACTTGATACTTCATAAAGGAGACCTCTACCCTTTCATCTCAGAAGAAGAGGAAGATCTCTAACCAGAGATCTAGAAGAAGATTCAAATCCAACATCCAAGACAACTCACATAGTTGCTACTCAACAAATTTTAGCTCCTACAATGGCTAGACAGTTTGCTTTCGCACCTTTCAACTAGGGAAGTCCATTAGTCTTTGCTCAACATCATGATGTGCCCTTGGTGGCACTAAAGAGCCTGCCTAATTTCACAGGTGAAGGACAAACTATAGCTTTTGAACACATTAGAGATGTGACTACCATCTGCAGCATACATAATATAACTGAAGAAGATGTGGCCACCAAGTTATTAGCAGCCTCCCTCAAGGGTAAGGCTCTTGAATGGTCTAGAACTTTAACTGTTGGTTCCATTAATTCATGGGATGGATTAGGGGATGCATTGAGTAAACATTTTGAGGATAAATCAGACAACTTGTCTTTGGTTGAGAAATTGACAACCATTAAAAGGGACCCTCAAGAATAAATGATAGATTATAACAATAGATTCCTCAAGATGTGGAATAGAATTCCAGTCTCGGTAAGGCCATCAGCCAACCATTCTTTTTTATATTTCTTGCAAAGTTTGAATGGTCAAATCTCTATCATGATCCAATATATGGGTGGTACCTCTTTACCCCAAGCTTTTGACATAGTTGTCAGGGCTGAAAATTGTTTAATCCAAGCAGGCATGATAGCTAGAAGGCCACCCATGCCCATCTTTCCTATTTTTTAGCCCACTACACCTCTACAAGTACCTCCATTTACCCCTATTCCCACTATATTATCACCTCAGGCTAGTACAAGCAGTCAAGAGCTAAAGAAAAGTTTCTCTCAAGAGCTGCAAGAGATGAAGAATAGTCAACAAACTAGTCAGCAAGAAATGATGAATTTACTATAGAATTTAACTAAAGAAGTTACAAACCTAAAGAGGCATGGGCAAGGAATCATACCACCCTTTCAGCCACAAGGCCAAAGTCCTAATCAACAATATTAGAATCAAGGAAAGCCTTATCAACAAAATAGGCCACCATACCAAGGAGATTATCAAAGACAAAGGCAAAATTTTAATCAAAGACCATTCCAACCATACAACCCTACACCTCTCAATTCTGTGAATCTAGTTAGGGACATGGTCCCTAGCCAAAATAATATGGTTATGGACAATGAATGGTGTTTCCCTTGTAATCAGCCTCATAATCAAGCTACATGTTCAAATGGATGGATGAACCAAGCACTAATGGTTCAAAATGCCTCACAATCTCAATAAGAGGCTTCTTCTAGTGGATCAATTCCTCAACAAGAATCACAAGATAATGGGACTGCTCTTTTCAATTAGGAGCAACAAGACTTCAATGGAGTCATTGGTGAACCTTCCATTGCTGTTAACACAAGGTCAAAGAGAAGATCTCAAGACATGGAGTGAGAAGATTCTGGGACTAAAGCCACTACATCAGTAGAAACAATGAAGCCAGCTACCCCCATCGTATTCAAGAAGGTTCCTACCATTACAAGAAAATAAGGTCAGACTCTCAAGGAAGTGGAACCCATCATAGTAAAAGCACAACAAAGAATACATACTGACACCTTTCAACATTGTAGACACCATGAAGAAGGTGAACATTACTATGTCTATGTGGGACTCTTTGGCTATACCAGGGAAACCTGAGATTTTGAAGAAAGCTATGACTAAAATGATAACTCCTTGGCTTACAAAAGAAACTACAAAGCTAGTGTTGGTCAACACTAATCAAGAAAAGGAGGCTCCAAGCTATAACTCCAAAGGCAATACCATGCAAGGTAGGAACTTAAAACCACCTCCCTTTTATGTATCTCTGATTATTGGAAAATCCTTAGTACATAATTGTATGGTGGATAGTGGAGCTACTAGTACTGTAATGCCCAAAAGGGTGGCTAACCAATTAGGACTTCAATATGAACCCCTCCAAAAGAAGGTTACACAACTTGATGGATCCTTAGTTAATACTATAGGTGTATCTAAGGCTACTAGTGTAATCCTTCGTGCTAGTCCTAATTTCTCCATCCTACTTGATATTTATATCATAGATCTCCCGATCTTATTTTCCATATGTTTGTCAAGGGAGTTTACAACCAAAATAGGAGGCTACCTTTCTTCTGACTGGTCCCACATGCTTTTTCACACAAGATATGGTACCAAGGTTACCATTAAATTTGAATCAGTAGCAGCACACCATATAGAACCATATGTGTCCAACACCATCAATGCAAGCTGCCTTGCATTTGATAACAATGATTTCCCAACTATCAAAGAAGCAAACACTAAGATAGACAATATCACTGATATTTTACTGGATGAACTAGAGTCAAAAAAGGTTTTTGAAGCCCAAGAAAATGTTATTTGGGATGCTGGTTTGGGAAGTTATTTAATACAAGAAAGTGGATCCATAGAGCCAAATATTCTCAAAGAGGACATTGATTTAGAGGATCAGAGCAATCAGGTTTTGGAATTATTTTTTGATGGAGCTAGAAGCAGATATGACTCTAGTGGTGGTGCTATGCTATTATCCCCAAAAGGTGAAAGATACTATACAACTTTCAGATTCAGTTTCTCTTGCACTAGCAACACTGCAGAATATGAAAGCCTTGTGAATGGACTAGAGTGAGCTAGAAAAAGAGGGCTCAAATCCCTAAAATTTTATGGTGATGGTGAGTTATTAGTCAACCAAGTGAGAGGGATAAGTGTAACCAAGATTGACACCTTGAGAGCATACAAACATAGAGTTTGGGATGCAATTGAAGACTTTTGTGCTTTCAATATTGTTGCTATCCCTAGAAAGCTAAATCAAAATGTAGATAGATTAGCTGCTGTTGGATCTCAGTATGACATTCCTAATAGTATTTTAAAGGAGGAGACCCAATATCATATCAAATTAATTGTTAGACCTTCTATCCCTGATAATGATACTAATTAGCAAGTGTTTGACAATGATGAGAAAATTCTACAATTCTTGTTTGAAGAAGATGTCTTCTTAGAGCATAACCAAGATAGGCTATTGCAAAATTATGGTGACCAAGTGATAAAACTTAAGTCTAATAAAATTCCTAGAGGTCTTGTCACCTTAGAAGATGTCTTCAACAAAGATGATCAAGTTAAGAAGAATAAAGCTAGCCTAGTGGTTCAACAAGAACATTGTGTTGAATTAGAGTTGGAACCAAGTAAAAGCTTACAATTTGGAAAAGTAAACACTGATATGGAAAAGAAGGCTTAAACCCAATTATTCAAGGAATTCAGTGATGTATTTTCATGGCAATATGAAGACCTCAAAGGTTTTAATCAAGCCCTTGCTCAACACAATATCAAACTAGAGCCTAATGCCAAACCTGTAAGGAAAAAGTAAAGGCCTGTTAATCCCAAGCTTGAACCACTTATACATAAACAAGTGCTCAAATTGATAGAAAGTGGTATCATCTACCCCATCAAACATACTAGTTGGGTTTCCAACCTTGTTCCTATAAGGAAGAAGAATGGGGAGTTAAGGTTATGTGTTGACTTCAGGGATCTTAACAGGGCCTCTTTAAAAGACCACCATCCATTACCCTCTATGGAAAAAATCTTACAATGTGTCTCTAGATCTGAGAGATTTTCATTATTGGATGGCTATTCAGGATATAATCATATCTTAGTCAATGAAGAGGATCAATATAAGGCTACATTTACAACCAAGTGGGGAACCATGGCTTATCAAAAGATGCCATTTGGTTTGTCAACTGCAGGTGCTACTTTTCAAAAGGCAATGGATATGGCCTTTAAAAGCCTCATGTACAAGTTTGTACTAGTCTACTTAGATGACATAGCTATTTATTCTAAACATGTACCAGATCATATCAAACATTTGAGGAAAATCTTTGAAAGATGTAGAGAGTTTGGGATATCCCTTAATCCCAAGAAATGTGTGTTTGTAGTTCATGAAGTAAAACTGCTAAGATATATAGTATCCAAGAAAGGAATTATAGTAGACCCTGAGAGGATTGTAGCCATCCTAGAGCTACCATTGCCACATCATAAGAAAATTCTCCAATATTTCATAGGAAAGATTAATTTTTTTAGGTGTTTCTTTCCTAATATTGCAAATTTATTAAAGCCTTTAACAGCCATGTTAAAGAAGAGTTCAGCCTTCAACTAGACTAAAGAAGGAAAAGCTAATTTCTAGGCTATCAAAGAGGCCTTCATAGAGGCCCCTGCTCTATTAAATCCAAATTTCAGTAAGGATTTTATCCTTTATACTTATGGAGGTCATGAGGCTATATCTGCAATACTGACTCAAGAAAATTTAGATGGGTTGGAGCAGCCTATTGCTTTCTTTAGCAAAGGTTTAGAAGAGTATGAACAAAGGTACTTTTTGTGGAGAAACATGTACTTGTTGTGGTAAAAATCCTTGAAAACTTTAGATATTTATTGACCCATAGCAAGGTACACTTTAAGGTTACTCATCCAAGTTTCAAAGAATTTTTGCTTTCCAAGGACCTAAATGAAAAAAGAGCTAGCTGGATTACCAAAGTGATGGAGTATGACATTGATATCCAAACCACCAAGCTAGTTGGATTACCAAAGTGATGGAGTATGGCATTGATATCCAAACCACCAAGCTAGTTAGAGGAAGAGGTCTTTGTGAGAATTTGGTAGAGGATGAAAGTTCAAAGAAATTAGAGGAAACAGATGCATCTCTGGTTGTGCATTCTATAGAAGAACATGCCAAGGCATCAGGTTGGTTGCCTAACATGATTCATTACTTGAAGATAGGACAATGTCCTATAGGCCTAGATTTAGCAAAGAGAAGATATTATAGGTTACAATCTATTCCCTTTGTGTTGATAGATGAGGTTCTTTTTAGAAAGGATCACAATGGTGTCCTTTTAAGATGTATTGATTTAGAAAAGATAGCTGATGTCCTATTTGAATTTCATGATGGGCCTTTTGGAGGTCATTTTTCTCCTAGGACTACTACTTTTAAAATCATGAGGGCCGAATACTATTGACCATCTATCTTTAAGGATAGTCATGATTATGTGAGAAAATGCATCAAATGTGCCATGTTTGTAGGAAAAGAAAGGCTTGTAGCTCTACCCCTTCAGCCAATCAGAATAAAGAAACCATTCATGAGATGGGGCATAGACTTTATTGGCATGATTAATTCTCCATCTAGTGCAAGACACAAGTGGATAATCACTACAATAGATTATTTCACTAGATGGACAAAAGTAGTTGCCTTAAAAGAATCAAATGAGAATGTTGTCTTAAGTTTTTATGATGATATAATTCATAGATTCGACACTCTAGACTCCATAATATCAGATAATGCATTCACATTCATAGGCCTTAATGTCTCATAATGGGAAATCAAAAATGGTATTTATCTGAATACAAGTTCAAATTACTACCCTCAAGGCAATGGTTTGGCATAATCAACTAATAAGAACTTGATTAGGATAATCAAGAAAACTCTACAGGATAATCAAAGGGATTGGCATACTAAATTGAATTTTGCCTTATGGTTAGACAAGATTACCCCAAAGAAGATCATTGGGAATTCTCCTTATGTGTTAGTATATGGCAGAGAGGCTAAGTTGTCCATTTCAATTGAATTGCCAGCTTTGGACTTGACCATTGAATATTTCATGTTTGAAGAAGGAGATCCCTTACAAATCAGGTATGCTCAGTTGATGGAGTTGGAAGAACTCAGAGATAAATCCATGAAAGATATGGAGTTCCATTAGGTACAAACAAAGAAATTTTTTGATAAAAAGGCTAGGGCTAAAAATTTTAAAATTGGAAATGTAGTCCTCAAGTGGGATAAATTCAGATCAAGGCCTAGCAGACATACAAAGTTTCATTCCTTTTGGGGTGGACCATTTGTTATTACAGAATGCAAGGGGCCTAATGATTTTCATCTATCAACTCTTGGAGGAGATTCCTTGCCCATATCAGTTAATGGATTCCACCTGAAGCCTTGCTATGAGGCTAATCCTTCTCTGTAAATCTCTGTAAATATGTTTCATGTTTTCTGTCCCTGCTTTCTAGGTTAGCTTTTCCTATTTTCCAAGAAGTCCTCATGCATAGTTTTTTGTTCTTCTAGTTCCAGGTCCCTCTCTGTCAAGCAAGTTTTATATTCAGAAGATGACTCCTATGCCCAAAAAATTGCATTAAGGCCACTAGATTCCATGTCTAGTAGGTTGACATCCAATAGAAATCACCAAAATGTTTCCCAAAATTTCCTATCTATTCAATTTTGGCCATAGGTTGGACTCCATTTAGAGGTCTGCATTTTTTAAACCCTGTTGAGCACCTTGAGAATTTTTATAGGCTTGCATCTTTCCCTCTAGTCTCTACAATTATTTAACTCCCTAGTCTGAAAGCCTTTTAATTTGAAAATATGACCATTGGTGCCAAAAAACCCTAAAAACCCTATGGCCTATTCTATTTCACTGTTAATTTTTCAGCCACTTAAGTCTCTACATTTCCCATGTGCACTTTTCCATGCTAAGGCTAGTCACAAGATCTCTAAGACCCACCAAAATATTCCTTTCTATCTCTCGACCCCACAATCTCCTTTGTTCGTGAGATCTCCCAGTCAGAAAGCATATTCTCTTTCCATTCGGCAACTGAGCGATTAACTAGTCGCAAGATCTCTTATTCCTAGAGGTCAAGTCCTTAACCTTCGGTGACCTAGTGGGTGGTTTAGTTTCATTTAGTCATGTAATCTCTAGATGGTTAGGAGTCAGGTCTTGGGAGAGGTTAAAATCTTTCAGTGATTCAATGCCTAAGGCTTTAGTCAGGTGATCACTTAACAGAAAGGGAATATTCCAAATGATTAGGTGACTTGGAGATCAAAGGCACAGTCACATGATCGCTTGATTAAAGGTAGAGGTTAAATATGAGTTGAAAAACCCTTAGTCAGGATTGCAAGAGTTAACCCAGGGATAGCAAAGGTTCATGCAACTTTGAGTTTCTTCAGTCTGTCATTCACCAGATATACCCTGGTCAAAAGAGCATTGAGTTAGAGTTGAACAGTCACTAGGTCTCTAGTTCTTTGAGATGGTTAAGTTTCCATTATGCAACTGAGTGAGTATGTGTTCACAAGATCTCCTATTCCTGGCAGTTAAGTTCTTAACATCCAATGATCTAGCGAGTGGTTATCTTATTTCTAGTGGTCTTGGCTCTAAAGTAGTTAAGATCTAAGCAAGATCGATGGCTATCATTATACCATTGGGTAAAGGTGACACCCTTTTAAGTGTTGTGGTATAATGATGACTGTCAATCCTCTTCTTTAGCTTAGTGCTCTTGTGAGTGGGTCCACTATCAATTTTTGATGAGGTGTATGCTTCTGATTAGTTGAGCTCAGCGGTGATGTGGAAGTTTGTGAGTGGGCCCGAGGTCTTTGGCTTATGAGGCGAGTTAAAACTCAAATAGAATCTATGATTTTTGTTATACTGTTGAAGTAAGATGCATGAAGTTTAAGGCTGCAGTATAGCGACAACTGTCTGATGAAGGGTTAAGGATGTCGTGGGTCCATGTTTCTAGGAGGCACTGACATGCTCAATTCTTATTGATTGGTGGGAAGAATAGTTGGCATTTTTCTATGGGTCAGAGTATCTTAAGTGAGGTGGTAGTTAATGAAGATCCATGGATGTCACATGATCATGAGGAATCTTCTTCCCCTTTGTGATCATGCGACCACCGTCTGATGCAGAGTCAGGATTCTTCTACCTAGTCAAGTGGCGGTCATGGTGAAGTGTCTGCTTCTCATTGGTTCTGACTAGTGATGTGACATTTGAATTTTAAGAAGGGGCTTGTGACTATTACAAAGGTGATCTTGGCCATTCATCTACCAGGGATTGGTGAAATTGATGGTCACATTTTAAACTTGAACCAGCTAGCTGTTGTTTTCAAATTCAAATATATTTCATGAGGTTTCTTGTTGGTTTATTGTTGTTGGTCGAATGCGAGGTTAAGGGTAGCTCAGAATTTATGTTCTTAGGATAGTTTTAGTTGGAAAGATGATGAAGAAGATCTGATGGCCATCACATGTGATTTCTTAGGTACCATGTTGGTGTTCTTACACCGTAGAAGCATTAAAAGGTGGCCCCACCTATGACTGGATATGTTTTTTAAACTCAAATATTTGTAAGGATCAGATTTTGAGCATTCATGATGAGCCTAACTTTCAAAGATAGGGTCATGGTTATGGTGTGAAATTTTAAACTTGTAGAGGTGGACACACATGATATCTGATCAGCCAGGATACTTTCAAAGATGCATTTATGATCAGAAATGATAGAATTAGGGTTTTTATTATTTTATGAAAATCTATGTAACCCTAGTTAGATTTTTTGGTCCTGCCAGTGGGCAAAAGGAGATTTATATAATGCTTTTTGGAGCTTTGAGAGCTCGAAGTTTATAGTTTTAAAAGAGAGATTTTTATTTCTGAGGAGTTATCCGTGGCATTCTTTCTACCCTCTAGCTTTCTATGGTTTGTAACCTTTCATTGAGGTTTAGATATTACAAAGGTATTTTGTGACATTCTTTCTATCACTATGCCTTCTTGTTTGAATTTTCTCTTAATGGATTAAGTATATTTATGTTTTTCAGTAACATCGTAGGGTTCTTGATCCCTCTTTCTTTCTGTAATTCATGTGTATTCCTATGGATGATTTGATTTGAATGATCTTGTGGGTATACTTCAACCCCTTGACAATCTGTCTCATTCCTATACCTAGTCATAGAGGTGAATGTTTGCTTGCAGGTTATAGATTGTGTCTAAATTCTTAGGAATGCTATTTTTTGTGAAATTCTCTCTTTCCCTGAATAACCTCTTTCTATTGCAGACCCTTCTATGAAATATTGATGCAAGCCTATTTAGTGAGTTGTGATCTCCTAGACCTAAGTTTGTGCACTTATTTCATCCTCTATACTGTAATTCATATCATCATTTTGGTGTATCACCTAGTAGGATAGTTTTCTTTCAGTTATTTCCCTTCCATGCATTCCTTCTATCCCTTTTCCCCTCAAGAATTTACTTTCCTATCAAGAGAAAATTAAGGTGATTATCCAAGTGGAACTAGCCTAGAACCTAGAGGTCTCATCTTAGTTAGCATAGGTCCCACAACTTGGAGATGATTCCCATGTTATAGTAAGTTATCAAGACCAAGAGAGATTGAAACAAGGGTGCAAACTTAGTGTATAACATATACATTGTTGCACATGTTGACATCAATAGATGGATCTTCTACTCATTTCCTTATGCTATCAATCATAGCTTCTGCCTCTTGGATCTTCTTGTATAGATCAATAGTCAACTTTTCCTGGTTCATATAGTCATCAATAATCTTCCTACCCTTTTCTTTGAACTCCTTCAAAGATGCTTGACCAATCTTTAGAGAACTTAGGTCAAGTGCAAAGTTGCTAACTAATTCATTTATCCTCTTCCTCATATACTTCTCTTTTGCAACTTGAGATGCAAACTCTTCCAGGCTAGAGAAGTTGGTCTTGAAGGCTGTAATGATGTTGCTAACATCATCAACTATATTAACCTTAGACACTTTCTTGTCTAAAGGTAGTAAGCTATTCAGAATGTTGACTGATTCAAAAAACAAGGGGTTTCTCATAACTTGTTTTTTTTTTTCTTTCTCCATGGCTAAGACATTGATCTTGATCAGGTCTTCTTCTCCCCAAGAATCCAAACTAGTGGTGTCTGGTTTCAATATTGTCAACAATGATGCTGAGGGTAATGGAGTGATAGGAGTGCTATCCACCATTTATTTCTTAACTCTTGTTGTCATTTCAACATATGGCTTGTCTATTGGTTCACTTGTTTTTACCTCTTCTTCTCCTTTCTTTTCTTTTATCTTCTCTTCCTCTTTTTCTATTTCTTTCTCTTTTTCTTTCTCTGTTTCTATTCCTTCTTCTTGTTGTAACTTGGGTGAATTGTCACCAGATAGAATTTAAGATTCTTTTGTTCTCACAAAAGCTTCTTCAAACTTGTCCAAGTCTTTATCTATGGCCGCCATGGCTATCTCTACATTATCAATGATGATAGTGTTATCTTTTGGTGTCTCTATCATGGGCACAAAATTTTCTACTACTATAGGAGTTTCAACTATAGGTACTAAATCCTGAGGACCTATAAATGGTATATTTGTGGTTTCTAATTCCTTGGCTACCTTTTTGGGTACTTGAGCTATGGGTGCAATAGGTGGGTACATGTGTCTATTCATGAAAACATTCTCAAAGGATTTCTTTTTCTCTTTGGCTGTCAACTCAAAATTCTTGTCCATTATGTGTAGTGTTCTTATCTTTGTTCATAGATGTGGCTTTACCAAATGTAGAAATAGTGATTTCTCTTCTAAGGAACACACATGTAGAATTTCATCTAGAATCTTCTCTCTTATCCTAAGATCTTCTTTAATAGCTTGTTTCTTCAAGGACTCTAAGATGTTCCAAACATTGTCCAGAATGAATTTTTTCAATTCCAAGACTATCTTTTTAAACTTGATCATATGTTTTCTAATCATGCCATGAATCTCTGACTTGTTAATTTCACTATATTTTTCATAAAACTTTCCCATCTGATCCAATCTTCCTTCATCAACAATCCTTGTACTCAACACTTTAAGACTAGGTTTGAAAGCTACCTCTGGAGGTGCTTGAGTATTCTTCTTGTTTCTTGTTGCTCATGAGAATGGATGACTTGTGATAATTTATATCTTCCTCTTAGGAATTTCCTTATACTCTAGAGGAGCAATAAGGTCAATTTTTTCTGTGGGCGTAGGAGGGACAACATCAGGTTTTTCCTATTTATCCTTATGATCTTTAGATTTCTCAATCTTGAACTTCTTTAACTTGGGATCATCTTCCTTTTCTTCTATAGCTGATGTGCTCTCAATTACCAAATAAATCTTTTCTTTTCTTTCTTGTCAAGGTCTTCTTGAGTTACTACATGAATTCTAAGGATCTCAAAAGTAACCTTAGCTACTTTTCTTTTAGTTGTTGTCCTGTTCAAAATAGCATCAAATTATCTTGTTTTCTCTCCATAAGTCCCTCATCTTGGTTCATTAGGGTCTTTAGGGGCCGATAGCAATACTTGTGCATATGCTTCTAGGACTTTTTAATCAACCTCATATGCAAGTGGATGGATCCACTTTTTTCTTGGTTCCACTACCTCCATACAAGTTGTATCAATTTCTACCATGAAACAAATAGAGTCTTTGTATTTCTCAACAATGCTTTCTGGAAATCCTATATCTCATCTGCATTCTGATTTTGAATGTCTTCAATTCCATTGTCATGTAGTCTCTTAGTAGTTTCCTTAAATGATATATGTGGCATTGTAGGCATACTCTTGTCCAAATACAAATCTGACACCTTTCCAAGAATGTGGAAGTACACGTATATGATCAAAGACCCAAACCTTAATATTTTGGTCTTTTCATGTTTAATGGCTTTAATGTTGTCTATCAGTTGTGTGCATAGGATCTCACACAGATTAAAATCTCCATTTTCTCTCACAAGTCTTATTATTGCAATAATTGTGGTTGCTAACATAGTGTTCACTCTGCTGGTGTGTTGAAACCTATACCATAGTATCATAGACATCAATTTGATGTCTTTTTCCTCTATAGGTGCTATAGTCATTCCGCGCCTATCACTTCTTGATTTGCATGTTTTCTCAACAAGTTTTATAACATCCTTGCCTACTGGAAGAATGACGCCTTTCTTAGAGAGACCTGCCATCTCATGAATTAGGTCTCCTATAATCCTTACTAGAACTTTACCTATCCAAAATAGGTCATCATAAATTCTGCTAAGAAATATCTTTATCCACTCAAACTCATAAAACTCATATGCCACAACATATTAAACTATGGGATGGTTCTCTAACTATAGAAACTCATCAAGGAAGGTTTTATCCAGTTTCATCATGGTCTCAATTTGTGCTCTAATTCTATCAAGACCTACTAGCTCCTTACATTATATGTATGCAAGGATGTCTTCGACATGCATAACACCCATAGAGGTTCAGGAGAATGCTCCTTCTAAATCATCTAGGGTAGATTTTAAAAGGTGCTTCTTTAAAATGTATCTCTTCTTCTCCACAACATCAAACACAAAAAAAGTAGCCATAACTTACTTGTATATCAGTTTACAATCAGTTTCTGAGAACTTCTAAATTGTCACGATGGATTAGGGCTTTCATAAGCAATCAAGCACACTTCTTCGCTGGTGAATCAATCTTCAATCCTTCATAATCAACTGCTAGGGCTTCAGTGCTCTTCAATTTCTCAAACATGAATGCAATGAGTGATTTACAAGTCTTTATGTACTTTAAAGTGAAAAACCTACCATTAATGCTTGCCACGTAAACTAGACTTTCACTTAAAATCTCTAACTTTCATTCTAGAATCAATCAGCTAGTGCACTCTTATGCAAAGGTTCTGCTAGTCTCCAAAAGGTTAAATCTAAAGGCTCATACTTTGAGGGTGAGTATACTGGCCACACATGGGTCTAGAGCTAAATTATCTCCCCCTATGACCGTGAGGGCCATTTATCCAGATGTAGAGGGTGTGTCCACTATAGATGCATATAATACATACTCATCAACCTTATCCTTCTTCACCTATGACCAAATCATGCTCACATCTTCTGAAGCTTTCAAAAACTTGAATTCTCCTTTGGTATCCAAAATTGATTCTTCTGGCTTTTTAGGGCTTTCCTGATCTGCAAAACTTTGAGATGTGTCCACCCTTGTTAAATGAGTGACAAATAACTAGAGGCCTTAAATTCTTCGGTGCATAATTGACATGGGTTAACATTTTAGACTATCTAGCTGAGTTACCATTATAGTTATAAATCTGACATGTAATGTTTTGAGAACTTATTGCATTTGGTTGGCTCTGAATTCTCTGATTATATTGAGTCTTATTCTTCTAACTTGTTTTACAATTCATAGCTCTATGACCAAATTTATTGCATGAATAATAGTAACCATTGAAAGGTCTTACCTCTTTACAATTCCTTTCTATGTGTCCATGCTTGTTACATGCATAAAAAGTTTGGTCTACTAGCTTGCGCTCATCCTTAGATGGTTCAATAGTGTCTTTAGTCTAATTTCCTATCTCCTTAGCATCTATGGTATCTTCTAGTGTTTTCATCCTTGCTGGCATGTCATCAATCTAATTTTGTGCTTCATTGAATCCAATGTCATTGGTATCTCCTTTAAGCTTCTGAGCATATAATTGAGATTCTATTAGATCCTTGCTTGTGTGTAATTTGTCAATGTGATTCTTAGCTTCTTTTAACTCAAATTCCAAATTTTCTTTATTGTTTCTTAGCTCCAAGAATTCCATGTTTGCTTACCTCAATTCTTCATTTAGTTGAAGGTTCTCCTTGATTTGTTCATCATAAACTTCTTGATTGTTAGTTAGCTTTTCATCCAACTCTTCAATCTGATCTTTCATAGATGTGCTCTCTTCATTTAGCTTTTTGACCATTATCCCTAACTGACTGGTAGAACATTCTTTTAAATATTTTCTTAGTCTTTTGATGATTGCTTGAGTATCACTAACTTTTTCTTTTAGTTCTTCAATTTCCTTTTCAGATCTGTCAAGGTCTTCAAGAGCAGCTTCAAGATTTCTTTTCAGATGTTTCATTTCTTTCTTGTCCATGATCTCCTCAAGTGGTTAAAATTCTTTGCTAAGGACCAAAGCTCTGATACCAATTGTTAGGAATAGGAACACTAAGAGGGAGCGGGGGGGGGGGTGAATCAATGTTCTTTGTATTTTATCTTTTCACTTTACTCTTGAAACTTAACTTGAATGCTTAAGTACTAAAATGAAAATTAACATAAACAAGATACATAAACTTAACACATGACACCAATATGGTTACAGGGAAACCCAAATAGGTAAAAACCCCAGTGGGAATTGACACCCACCAATAATCTACAATTGTGTTTTATAATCCTTGTTAGAAGATCCTTAACCTTGGTAGGAGTTGTCTTTACAATGCTTTTTGTACACTGACTTTGTCAAGGGTCAGAGCCTGTTAGGATTCTTTTACAATAACCCTATTAGGGGTGTGGACTCACTATCCTAGAGCTCATTGCTCAAGTGGTGAAGGCTACAACCTTTTTATTTTAGATACACACTATATCTGTTAGATGAACTGGTGCTATGACACTCCTTGCCAGATCAGTTCCTTTGATGCATTGATGCTTTGACCTCTTGGAAAGCTATAATTCATCTCATCAATTCTTTGCACACTTCTTCTTTTCTTATCTCAACTCTATAACAACTTCCATCCTAATTACAAAGGGTGCATCTCATATTTATATGCGCTTATCAAAATAATTAACTAGGTCCACCTATAACCGATTACATACAAAGCTTCCAATTGAATTAACTCAAGCGTGTTTATATAGAAACATAATTACATGTATATAACATAAAAAAAATAGGCACATAGCCTTTACAAAATAATATTATCATCGCTAATCAAATTAACAACAGTCAGTTGCATACTCTATTTTGTTCTGGCATTCACTGTCTGTGTAACTTCAACTATCTATATCTTTGTCATACTGAATCTTCTGATCATATGGTCTTAGAATAAGCATGAATATACTATTATAATCTTATCTTCTAGGGAACATACCATAACTTGGTCATACGTACATGCATTGATGCTCTTATCTATTGGTAATCTTTTAACTATCCAGTCTTTTGTACTTAGCCAAATACCGATCTTCTGATGATGTGCGCTAACTCCAAAACACTATATGACTTTGTTGCCATAATGTCAAATCTATATCTAGTCATATATGATAGTATAGTCAAATTCCCAACAACATCTTCATTCATGGAGGAAGAAGACAATGAAATCCTAAACTGGTTATACAAGGATGAAGAATCAAGTACCCATGAGAAGTGCATACAAAATATAAGCATTCCCACAAATAAATATGGGAAAGGATTTCAAATTATGAAAAGAATGGGATACAAAGGACAAGGACTTTTAGGAAAAATAAATGAAGGACTCCTTGATCCCATTGAAATGACGTGGAGAGATAGCAAAGAAAATATAGGTAACTTAGGGTACCTAGAACAAGGGTATACTCAAAAGAGCTATCCTAAGGTCTATGATCAAATATTACAATTAGAGTCACATAGTGATGAAGACTTGAATGATTGTGAATAGGATGCATTGTCAAATGAATCATGTCAAGATAAAGGTATTGATGTTATTCATACTTACAGTCCTAGCAAAGGGAAAGAATCAATTTCAGAATCAAATTAGAGTCAAGCCTCAAGCTCAAGCCAAGTGGTCCTAGATAATGGACCAATTCAAGAAATTGAAATAAATCAATGGGTAGGAGAACCCTACATACCATCATGGAGACCTGATATGGAAGAATCTAATATTAGGTTTAATCCATGAGATTTCTACCAAATAGAAACCTTACAGGATTCTATTGAGGAGGATTTTGACCCTAGTTCTCTATAACATCTTGAAGAGGCACATGTTATAGACTTAAGAGATACAATTTTTGAACTATCAAATGACTTCATGTACCTAAACCCTATTGGCCTAAACCAAAACATTGATCCTTTGACCCTCATCTATCAAAAATTAATTGAATGGGATTCCATTAAACCTACTATACTCCCTACATTTTTTAATGATAACTTGGTGTCCCAATACCTAAATGCAGTTGAACCTTCTTCAACCATAGAATATTAGGAATAAGTGGCAAAGGAAAGTATCCAAACTCTCAATTCAATAAAAAATAAAAAAATAAAAAATGGAAAGAATCTAATGTTGAAAACCACATTGTGGCAACATTAGATAAAAAAGAGAAAGAAATAAAGAATGATTCCAAAGGTGAAAACCCAATTGAGGCACCTAAGGAAGTGATTCTAGATACTTTAACCAAGCACTATGAGAAAAGATCTCCTATCTTGATCAAACCAATAGAAAATGTGAATATTGGATCAGAATCAGAACCAAGGATCATACACTTAGCAACAACTCTATCTAGTGAGGAAAGAAAAGACTTCATCAAATTTTTCAAAGAAAAGAAAATCAATTTTGCATGGTCTTATGATGATATGCTAGGATTGGATCCAAATTTAATCATGCATCACTTGAACATAAAAGAAGGAACAAGACTAGTAAAGAAGAAATTGAGAAAGATGCATCCACACATAGCTTTTCTTATAAAAGTGGAATTAGAAAAATTTCTGAAAGTTGGGTTTATAAGAGCCATTGATTATGCCCAATGGATTTCAAACATTGTGCCAATTTCAAAAGCAGACAAGTCCATCAGGATTTTCATGGACTTTAGGGATCTCAATATTGCACATCTTAAAGATGACTTTCCATTACCAAACATAGATGCCATCATAGATTTGATAGTAGGACATTCAATGTTCTCACTTAGGGATGGGTTTATTGGCTATAATCAAATAAAGATAGCACCTGAAGATCAAGAAAAAAAAATATTTACATGCGCATGGGGGACATTTTGTTGGAATGTTATGCCCTTTGGTCTAAAGAATGCCGGAGCGACCTATCAAAGAGCCATGACAACAATATTCCATGACATGATGCACAAGTTCATGGAAGACTATGTAGATGATATACTTGCTAAATATCACTCAAGAGAAGAACACCTACCCATTTTAGAGAAATTTTTTGAAAGATTGGAGCAATTTAAAGTAAGGTTAAACCCAAAGAAGTGTGCATTTGTTGTTCAATCAAGAAAGCTACTAGGGTACATTATTTTAGAAAAAGGAATAGAGGTAGACCCAGATAAAGTCAAAGCCATCATGGAAATGGAAGAACCTAGAAATATAAGTTAGATGAGGTCTCTTCAAGGTAGGATCCAATCCATACAAAGGTTCATATCTCAATTAGCAGAAAAGTGCCATAATTTTACTCAACTCCTTCATAAGGACATAGTTTTCAAATGGGATGAGAAATGTGAATAAGCTTTCAACTTGTTGAAAAAATATCTAATGAACCCTCCAAATTTGATGCCACCTATAAGAGGCAAGCCTTTAATTCTATACATTTTAGCAACTGAGCATTCATTAGGGGCACTCTTGGCGCAAGAAGATGAATGAGGAAAAGAAAATGACATGTACTACATAAGTAGGACTTTGGTGAAATATGAGTTGATCTAAACCTTCATCGAAAGAGAATGTTTGGCCATAGTTTTTTATTCCCAAAAATTGTGCCACTATATGTTATCCTACAAGATTAGACTCATTGCAAAGATTGATCCCTTGAAATATCTTCTTAGCAGAACAACATTGAATGGAAAACTAGCCAAATGGGTCATGGTGCTAAGTGAATTCAACATAGAATATGTGGATCAAAAATCTATCAAGGGCCAAGTCATAACTAATTAGTTAGCAGACTCACCATTACAAGATGACCACCCAATACAAGTGGAATTTATAGATTCTGAAATTCTAAACATTGAAGCAAAAACATGACAACTATATTTTGATAGTTCCTATACACAATATGGATCAATAATAGACATACTTTTGATTACTCCTCAAGGATCTACCATTCCAAAATCATACAAATTTCTATTTCCATTCACAAATAACATAGCTGAGTATGAAGCATTGGTCATTGGAATAAAACTTGCATTAGAACGGAAAGTGACAGAACTACAAGTATATGGAGATTCACAATTAGTTATCAATCAAATTAATGATGAATATCAAACAAAAGATGACAAGATGATACCTTACAAAAATATGGTTGAGAATCTCAAGAAAAAATTCACTCTTATCACATTTAAGCAAGTACCAAGAGAAAAGAATAAAGAAGCAGCTGCAATGGCTACTTTGGCATCACTTCTCCAGATACTAGATCAAAATGCTAGATATGAATTCCTGGTAGAAGAAGTTGAGCAACCTGCATTTGACCCTACCCATCCTCATACCATTTTTTTGCTAACCAAACATGAATCACATAGGTATGGACCTATTTACACTTATTTAAAAGACCAAATCCTACCTATGGACCAAACCAAAAATCAAAATAAAAGCTTTATTTGACAAGCCACTCATTATACCTTAATATCTGACACATTGTATCATAAGAGTCTAGATGGAATGATTCTTAGATGTCTAGAGAAAGAGGAATCAGATATAGCCTTACGAGAAATTCATGAGGGTCACATTCAAATGGATTAACCCTAGCTAAGAAACTTCTTAGGATAGGATATTTTTGGCCTACGATAGAGAAAGATGCTTGTCACTTTCCTAAAACTTGTAGAAAGTGCCAATATCATGGGAACTTAATACATGTACCCACACAAGAGCTTCATCCTATGATGACACCTTGGTTGTTTTATCAATGGGGTTTAGACTTAATAGGAATGATTCATCCAACATCTCCAAATGGTCATAAACTCATTATCACAACAACATAGTACTTTACTAAATGAGTGGAAGTTGTACCGTTATCAAGTGCAACATGAAAACAAATATCCTTGTTTATCCTAAACCACATAATATGTAGATATGGTGTCCCACATGCCATCATCACAAATAATGCAAAGAAATTTAAAAATAAGGACTTAAAGGAGTTATGCACAAAGTTTCACATGATACATCACTCCTCATCATATATTACCCCCAAGGTAATAGACAAGTAGAAGTGAAAAATAAGAATATCCTAAAAATATTGAAGAGAATGGTGGAAAATTTAGGTAGAGATTGGCATAAAAAAATAAATATGACCTTATGGGCTTATAGGAAAAACATCAGAACACCAACATGAGCTACACCAATTTCCTTAGTCTTTGGAACAGAAGCAGTTTTACCTTTGGAGGTAGAACTTCCACGGACTTAAGAGTATCTCTACATGGTTTGATAAGTGAGGAAGAATATAGAGTTTCTAGGTTGCATGAACTAGACTTGCTAGATGAGAAACAACAAAAAGTATTTAATCACTTAAAAGTATATCAAAACCGAATCTTAAGGACCTATAATAAGCATATCAAGTCAAGGACATTTCAAATAGGTGACTTAGTTTTGTGAGAAAATCCCAAGAATCAAGAAGAAAGAGAAAAGAAAGGAAAATGTGAAGCAAAATGATTAGGACCTTTTGTGATCACTTCTGATGCAGGAGCATCCTAGGATTCTTGGTAATCCTGTATCAACCAAAAATACATTTGTCTTTGAAGGTAGACTGTTAGTTTTGATCCTAGTTGGTGGAGTATTTTCTTTTTTTTTGAGTTTTGTTGCTTGGTTTCTGTGGTTATCAGGGTGCTCGGTCTATGAAGAATGCTTGGTAACTAAAGGTTTCAATTGCTTCTGGCATTTAGTAATAACTACATTTCTCAGTCATGCTTGGCATGGTTGGTTCTCTAGTGCTCAGTTATTTCTCTTGCACTCAGTATTCTTGTGGACCAACATGGTTATTTGGATAAATCATCTTGGCCGATTGGTGCATTTAATTTGGGTCATGCTCCTTGAGTTATGGATTAACCGTTGGATGTGTGGGGACCTAGATCTAGCATGTTGCATTCTTCTGTGTAGATTTGATGACCGTTTGGGGCCATCTTGGATAATGTAATTTATCATAAGGCTATTTGAGAGCCGACTGATGTTTTGTATTTAATATTTGTAGATCCCTATAGAACCGACTTGTGGTTGGGATTTAGTATTTATGTAGATGCTTGGGTAGTTGTTTAGGGTAGATTAGAGAGATATGAGTTAGTAGCTTGAGAGCTTAGGCATCAGGAAGATTGCTTGGAAGTTGTGAGTACAAATTTAGATCTTTCCTGGGACCCTACCAGTGTCCTACCATATTACAGACCTAGACTAGCTCAGTAGTAAAGTTGTGAAAAGACTTGGATCCTATGAGATCTTGTAGATTTTTACTTTCTTTGTAATTGGCCATAACTAGGAAGGCCTTACAGCCTGACACATTGCATGTAATCAATGAATTTATGAATAAAGATTCTAGTTTTGTATTAGATCTGGTTTTATTGTTGTTGAATTCTATTGTGTTATGGTTTGGATGCAAGGTCAGACAATCCTTAATTGGATCATCCAACCTTGACTGAATTAGGTGGTATCAGAGTGAAGTTTGTTCTTGTTGGAGCTGAGTTTATCTTTTATGTTTGCATCTGGATCTTGATTTGAAGATGCCTCTGAGAAATCACCAGATCTTAGAGGAGGAAGCTACTAGAGAATTTAGTCTTGATGATTTTAGGGCTTTGCAGAAACAAGTGGAGGATCTAAAAGAGGAATTGAGAAAGAAGAAGACTACACCGAAGGAAGGTAATGATGATGAATCTGAGGAAGAAGATCATTTTGAAGAAGCTAGAGATCCTGAAGAGAATAGAATCCTGAAAGCTATGTCTAAAATTAGGAAAATACCTAAGATTGAAGTTTCTACATTTAATGGAAGCCTTAGGCCAGAAGATTTGATTGATTGGATTAATGAGATGGATGAATACTTTGAGTATGAAGAAATAGAAGATCCTAATAGGGTTATATTTGTGCAGACTAAGTTGAAGGGTCATGCAAATATTTGGAGGAGGGAAGTTCAGTTAGAAAGAAGTAGGAGAGGAAAGGAAAAGATCATTAAATGGAACCAAATGGCTGACAAGTTAAAGAAGCAATTCATTTTGGTGGATTATGAATTGGACATGTTTAAGAAGATGCAAGCCTTGAAGTAGACTAACAAATTGGTGCAGGAGTATACTGAGGAGTTTTATAGAATCCTGATTAGGACTGGTCATTCTAAAGCTGATAAAGAGAAGGTTGCTAGGTATGTCTATGGTTTGAGACCTAGTATTCAAGAAGAATTACTTACTATTTGGATGACAACAATAGGAGATGCTTATCATATGGCATTGAAGATTGAAGAGAAGATGAATAAGAAGTTTGAAGGAAGACAAAATAATAGGAACCAAGGTGGTAAGACTGGTGAAACAGTTGTTGAAAGTAATCTGGTAGAGAATCCTAAGAATACTGATGTGGGATTTGGTAGTAGTCATGTCACTAAGAATTTCAATAGTGGACAAAGAGGAAGGTGGAAGAATGAGTTCACTAGTACTTGTTATAACTATGGTGAAGCTGGTCATAAAAGTTTTCAATGTCCTAAGAAAAGAGTTGCATTGACTACTGAAGAAGATATTGTGAATGTTGCAGAGAAGGGTGAATTTCTGAACACTAGGAGATTGGCTACATGTCTCTAGGAACTGGTACAAAGGAGAAATTTTTTTAGAACCAGATGTAAGTGCAAGGATAAGGTATGTAATGTTATAGTTGATGGTGGAAGTTTTGAGAACTTTTTTTCATAAGAGATGGTTAGTAAGTTGAATTTGGAAAGAAAGAGACATCCTAATCCTTATCAGATTAGTTGGATAAAAGATATGTCTAAGGTTAGGATTGAAGAACAATGCTTGGTTAATTTTTAGATTGGATCTTATCATGATGAAATATTGTGTGATGTATTACCTATGGATGCTTGTCATCCATTTCTTGGTAGGCCTTGGCAATTTGATAGAAATTTTTTGTTTGATGGTCATGCTAACACCTATGTGGTTAGGCATGAAGGATCTAGACATAAGTTGCTACCTTTATAGGAGACAGGGGTTAAGGGATGTGGAGTTATTAGGTGTTGTCTTTGTGACAAACTTTAGGAGTAGAGGATTGGTGAACCTATTCCTACAAAGCTTGGTTCGAAAGAGAAGGAGAATGTTATATCTAAAGAGTTTGTTGAGATTAAGAGGTAGATAGTCTTTCTGAAAAAGATAGTATAGTATGTAATGACATTTGTGACACAGTGAGATGTGGATGATGCCAAGTTGATTGAGGAATCCAAAGAGGATAGTGTTTACCAAGGTACTAAGGTGGTCCATAGTGAAGGAAATGATCAAAGTTAGTTGTTATCAGTTGTAGACAAAAAATATAAGAGAAGTGGGAAGCATGAAAACTTGCTATGAGAGATAGTGGATGAAGTGAAGACAACTTGGGATGAAGGACAAGAGGAGATATGGGTTAAGAATAGCTATGGCATACCTATTTTGATTCCCTTAAGGCATTCCTACTTTCCTTATGAGAAAATTTTCTTACCCAGGGTGTTTGATGCAAGAGCATCCTAGGATTCTTGGAAATCTTGTATCAACCAAAAATAAATTTGTCTTTGAAGGTAGATTGTTAGTTTTGATCCTAGTTGGTGGAGTATTTTCTCAATTTTAGAGTTTGGTTGCTCAGTTTCTATGGCTATCGGGGTGCTCGGTCTATGAAGAACACTTAGTAACTGAAGGTGTCAGTTTCTTTTGGCACTCAACAATAACTGCATTACTTGGTTATGCTTGGCATGGTCAGTACTATGGCACTTAGTTATTTCTTTGGCGCTTGGTGTTCTTGCAAAGCAATGTGGTTATTTGGATAAATCAGCTTGGCCGACTAGTGCATTTAATTTGGGTTGTACTCCTCAAGTTATGGATTGATTGTTGGACATGTGGTCACCTAGATCTAGCATGTTACATTCTTCTATGTAGATCTAATGACCGTTTGGGGCCATCTTGGATAATGTAATTTATTGTAAGGCTATTTGAGAGTCGACTGATGTTTTGTATTTAATATTTGTATATTCTTGTAGAGTAGACTTGTGGCTGGGATTTAGTATTTAAGTAGATGCTTGGGTAGTTTTTTAGGGCATATTAGAGAGATATGATTTAGTATCTTGTGAGCTTAGGCATTAGGAAGATTGCTTGGAAGTTGTGAGTATAAGTTTAGATCTTCCTTGGGACCCTACTAGTGTCTTATCATATTGTAGACCTAGACTAGCTGAGTGGTAAAGTTGTGAAAGGACTTGGATCCTATGAGATCTTGTAGACTATTACTTTCTTTGTAATTGGTTGTAACTGGGAAGGCCTTACAACCTGACACATTGCATGTAATCAGTGAATTTATGAATAAAGATTCCATTTTTGTATCAGATCTGGTGTTATTGTTATTGAATTCCACTATGTTGTGGTTTGGCTACAAGGTCAAATAGTCCTTAATTGGATCCTCCAACCTTGACTGCGTCAACTTCATCTTTTGGAACAAGCACCTATAAGTTAGTTGATTGTGATGGAGAAGAGTTACAAGAACCTATCAATAGCATTCATCTCAAAAGGTTCTACACATAAAGAAGATGAAAGAGGATAAATTAAAAGAGTATCATAAAATCAGATGGAAAGCATCCTATTTATTGTATGTAGTCAAAAGTCGAAAATACCAAAAACATTTAAAAATAGAAAAGAGAAAACAAATCAGAAATGCAAAAAAGATAAAAAATAATAGAAAATTGAGAATGAAGAAAGCCAAAAACATTCATAAATGATCCTCAAAAAGATGTTATCTTGGTGAAAACCTAGCAAATAGGCACCTTGATGATATGAAAAAAAAAAGAGGAAATACAAAAAATTCAAAAAAGAAAAAAAGTGCCTTGGTGAAAACCTAACAAATGGGTGCCTTGGTAGAAAAAAAGGAAAAAGCTTTAAAAATAGAAAAAGAAAGTAAGATTCATTCAATCAGTGAAAGCCTAGTAAATAGGCACCATTGAAAGTCCAATTTAGTCATATACCTAGTAGTTATCCATGTAAATATTACATTCACCAACATTTGTATATATTGCACAATAAAATCTCACAGTTGCATTTGCAAGTACCTAAAGATTTTGGTCACCTAATCTG
The DNA here is from genome assembly GCA_027943335.1 of Chamaecyparis obtusa. NCBI lineage: Eukaryota > Viridiplantae > Streptophyta > Pinopsida > Cupressales > Cupressaceae > Chamaecyparis > Chamaecyparis obtusa. Next base: position 76,002 of record BSBK01007755.1, on the reverse strand, counting down.
TAAATTGTCCTAAGTCCAACATTGAAATCATATCAAACTAGGGGCAATCTACTCTAAAGGAGGAAGGATTCATCAAAAGAAAACTTCAATCAATCATTGAATCAATTCATCAAAAACGGAAGTGAAATGCTTAATCAAACCTAATTACAATCCAATCTGAATGAAAATGCAAAATTTGATTTGAGATCTTACATGAACCTATATTTATTAGGATTAAAAGTATGAAATGGATGGAACTATACTTGAAATATGGATTTATAAAAAATTGCAAATTTTTTTCTAAAGTGTTGACTTGATTGATGAAATCATATCTTTATAGCGAATAGATGAAAGTTTTTAAACTAGACAAGCTATGATGAAAGCGTGATATTTTATGGATTTCTGAGTGAATGTTTTAATATCAAAGTTTTAAAGCATGTATTATTTTTCTAAGGACATGATCATCAAAGAATCATCGAGGACTTGTACATAGGATGAAATTAAGATCTTTGTTTGTTTACGCAAAAGGATAGCTTTGATATTTTGATGTTCAATATCATAATACCAAAATCCACTTGCAACATAGAATCCAAAAAAAATAGTATTTGCACTCTCATGATTGGCTTTAGTCAGTGACAGTCATACCAGAAAAGAGATGGGAAAGCAACAAAACAGGTGCAAAAAGTATTCATATCATCATGGTTGAACTAGTGATGGTTGTACTAAATCAAGATTCCAAAAACTTCTCAATGATGAATATAAGCTCCAAATTTATGAATAGTGACAGTGAGTTGCATACATCTTAGATTAAATGCATTTAAAGTATTTTCATTTCTTAGCTTCAAAATTTAAATTGCAAGAGAAAAAGAGAAAGGAGGTGTAGTCAAATAAAAAATCAAATAAGCATAAAAAACTATATGTGATCAAGTGTGTTGGAAATAAAAAATAATAAAAAAAAGGTGCATTCCATTAGCTCATGAGAATTTGTTAAATCCATGTTACCTTACATTCATTTAAGATTTTTCCACCCTATAGTTCAATTAGATCCATGTTATCTTGCCTTAAGTTGCATTCATTTTAATCTAAGTTCATTCAATATAGTTTACATCATCTTCATAACATTAATTGCATTAAGTTGCATTCATCATTCATATCTTGCATAAAGTTCATTGCATTAGGTTGCATGCATCCTTTAAACAATTTTAATTAATTAACATTACATTAGGTTGCATTCATTTTAAAGCTCATCTCATTTAAGGGTGCATTATTTAAATCATTCATATCAATCCATTAAGTGCATTTACCATTACATTTATTAGTTAATGTTTATTGCATCCATTAAAATCATTTTAATTCATCATTAGGTGCATATCATTTAGTTCATTCAAAAACATGGTGCATTGCATTATTCATTTAAATCCATATATTTAGTTTCATTCTATATTGTATATCATTGCACTATCATGGCATGACACTCATTAACATCATTCATCTATATCATATATAACATTTGGAATCATTAATCATTAAGTATCCATAATCATTATAGATTATATCATATAGGTCCATCACATTTGCATACCATAAATCCATAAATTCATTCCATCACATTACATCCATATATCCATAAATTCATTACATTACATTACATCGCATTAACCATTTCATCATCATCTAACACATTGATATATCATTTGCATTCATAAAGCATTAATATCATATCATTAATCATTACAACAATAATTAAATTCATATTGCATCCATTCATCTATTCTATGTCATACATAAGACAATCATTTAAGCATAAATAGAACACATGCATCCATCATAAAATTTCATTTTGAAAATTATAAAACAAAGCATATAGGAGATAGAACCATATAGATCTACATATCATAGTAAAATACCTAAAACATGAGGTCCAACACATGATGAGATCAAATAAAGTAAATATATCAGCACTGAGAATCAAAGTCTATGGCATCATCATCATAAATTGACAGAGTATAAAAGTCTATGATATCATCAATGAAACATTTGAAAATCAAAGTCCATTAGAGTATCAACAAGTATCAAACACATAAGGGAACATCAACTGATCAAAAGAATACAACAAAGTCTAATGTCTTGATATCAAAAATGAGATCATCATATACATCAATAAATGAAAGAATATATCAGATCAATATGGATCAACTAGTTGAGCCACCAGCACCATCACCACTCTCAAGACTAGGACTAGTATCAGGAGGATGGCTTGAACTAGCTTGTAGCCCATGCTGACTCACAGTGGCCATAAAATTCTACATCATGCCATTGAGCTATCTAACCTCCTATCTAATCTCAAAAACATTCAACTGTAAAGATCAAACCTTTGATGCAGCCGCCAGAGCCTTTGAACTAGGAATCTGTGTAGAAGGAGTCTGTGGTGGAGGCATGGAAGAAGATGGAATAGATAATGATGGAATGAAAGAAGAAGAATATGGATGAGATGAAGAAGATGACTTAGAAGCAGAAGCAGGTTCTTGTGTTGAAGGAGCTTGTGGAACAACCAATGGGATAACTTGCAGAGGATCTTGTGCTAGCCTACCTTATGCCTGATCTAATGGAGCATGTGTGGCATGGGCATCCAACTACCTCTAACATCTAGCCTTGCAATGGCCCTATCTACCTATCGGATCCCTAGCAACTTGGTGTAAATCTCTATCCACACCTTGACCCCTCACCTGACCACAACCCCTAGGAGGAATGGGAGCAACAAAAATAATTGGAATCAATACTCTCCTTGCTTTGGCTTCTTGATGACCTAGTAATCCCTAACATGCTCATATCCTACCTCCACCCCTACCACCATCCCCATCTCCACCATCATCTCCACTATCATCATCAAACTCTTCATTGATACCGGGTACCCCCTCAGCTTGATCTGTGAATCTCAGAAATGGGTTCTGAGTGAACCAAAGTGCATAAGAATTGGTCATACTAGCATCAATAAAATGCTCTTGCATATCCCATGGTAAATGACCTAGGTCCCGAATCTCCTACTTTGTTGTCCTGAAATCAACAACAAGGCCCCATAGTGATCTCTCAACCTGAACCCGGGCATTCATAGAAACACCTTGTGGCATATCCTGAGTGTGACCATACTGTCGTAGCACCTGCCAAAAGAAAAATCTCTCTATGATATGTGGCGTATGACCAATCATCCAATGAGGACAACACATAAAAGGAAGCTCGGTCACATCCTCTAGCCATGAATCATAACCTAGAAAGGGACGTCGGATGACCTGATCCATATCATCAATGACCCTATGCCAATAATCAAGCTTTCCCATGTGGACTTTTACAACCATACCCTCATACATCTAGGTGAATGGCCTTCCCAAATCATAGTGTCATGCTGCAATAGGTCTCATCACTAGGAGATGCTCCCAGGTCCAAAGCTATAATAAGATAGCTTCTACGGAGAGAGTAGAAGAGCGCCTATATACAATAGTATGCAACTCATGATAGAGTTGGGCTAGATCACAAGATCCCCAATCAAACCGTCGAGGCTGAGCCATAAAGTCCTCTAGAATAGGACCCCAACCGACTGCAAATCCATGTCCTCATTGATCTGGTACAAGGAAATATCCAATTAAGGCACCCAAAATAGCTGGCAAAATGAAAATTGTGACCATTGAATATGGTCATCACCAATCATGGGATCCTAGAAAACCCTTTGACACACTGCACCATCATAGACCTGGTCATAAAATACCAACTCTCCTCGAGTAGGAATACAGAGGAGGTGGTATACATCCTCAGGGGTGATCATCATCTCCCCCATCGACAAGTGAAAAGTATTATGGTTCGAGTGCCATCTCTCGGCCATAGTAGTGATCAGACCCCAATTCACTCAAAATTGAGGTAGGGGAAGTAGAAAGGATAGTTTGCATCTACCTATGTGTCAACGATTAGGAGCACTCAGGTCATCAATCATGCTAAATGGTAATGGATATAAACCTCAAACGACTAGTGACTTAAGCACTGCTTGCAAAAAGAAAGTTAAATTACATTAGTTTTGAAATCAGTTATCTTTTGAATTATTCTAAGTCAATCAAACATTTAAAAAATATAAAACCAAAATCAATTTTCCTGATTCTTTTCAGAGAGGACAAAAAATTTATCATCATCCATCATCTAACTCTAGATTGACAATCAAACATTCAGACTACAATTGACTCAAACTGACATCCTACAACTCGCTACCAAATCAAGTTTATTACCTACACCAATCAACTAATTAACGATGCTGAAAAGTTCATAAAATTGACTAAGGCATTTAAAAAATTTCCTATCTGGGTAAAAGTGCTTTTTTATTGCTTAAACGTGCTAAAATGAAAAAGCACTATTTAAAAGATTAAAAGTGCTATCTAAATGATTAAAAGTGATGTTTGAAGGCATACGCACTAAAACAAATTGAAAGCAATAAAATAAAATTTGAATGTGCCAATGAAAATATCAAAAGTGTTAAGGCTTTCAAATGTGCTAAACTAAATTTCATATGTGAAACATGCCCTAAATTCTACATGTAAAAGTGTTACTTTACTGCGCGAAAGCACTATTTAAAAATACGAAAGCGCTGAAAAACAAGAAAAAGTGCTAAAAAATGCTTAAACATGCTATTTTAATTACAAAATGCAAAAGAAGAGTGTTTTACTAGGAAAAATTCAAATTTTTTTCAAATAAATGCATGAATTAAAAAATAGAGAGAATTAGGCACTTACCGGAGGTTCGTAGGTTGGTGGCTGATTATATCCTCGACCATGCTTGAATCTATGCTCTCTAATTGGGATCACCATCACAAAAAGGTTAGAGGGAGTCAGAGAAAAAAGTCAACTAAGCAAGTGAAAATGATAGTAAAAATGACTTTTTACCCCTTTATATAGGCCATTTTGACCTAAAAAGGGAATCTTTGACGAGAAAATGCCTAGGGACCCAAATTTTTCACCAAAAATGCCAAAATAGGGGCATTTATCATCACATGAATGCAAAATCAATATCAGAAATGAAATCAAAATTCATTATAAAATAGACCTAATTAACGCAAAATGAGCTAAACCGTCAACTTTTTCAAAACATCTATCAAATTTCATTTCATTTCCAAGGGGGCATACACTTGGATTATCAAAAACAACAACAAGATCATCAAATTAGGGGCATGACCATCAAGCTAGAGCATAATATTTTATTAGTAATTTTTTTTCTTATTAATCGAAAGGGGCATCAAACATCAAATTAGGTACCATATCAGGGAGTTGTCATCAAATTGACCATCAGGACATCAAATCAATCAGAAGTGCATCAATCCTATCATCAGAATCTACATCTTACATCGAACATTGAGATTGACCATTGACAAATTTAGGACCTTATATTAGACAAATCATGACTTTCTTTGAATCGACACAGTTCACATGTCGACTCAAAGAGGGGCATTTGTAATCACCTGAAATTGGACAAGATCCTTTAAGTGAACAATCAAGGCAATAATCAATAAAATTAAATGCAATTAAATCAAATCAAGATCAAATCAAAGATAAATTTTAATTGAACCTAAATCTAATAATAATTGAAAATCAAAAGCTATCAAATCAATTTAAAGCAAATAAATCATGATAAATCAATAAATTGTGTAATTGATCTAATTAATTACATAGCTCAATTTAAATCAAATCAACCAATTTAAGGGGTACACATGGCTAAATAAATTAAATCAATTCAATTAATTAATTTTTATTTTCTCTCAACCACCAAATGGGAGGAAAATCAATCAACCAATAGGAATTGAGAACCAAGCTCACATGGATCAAGCCTAAATTGAATCTCAATCACGCATTTGGAAAGAGCATCTTGTCCACTCATTTTGTCCTCTTGTCCCAAGCTTTGAGGAAAAAATATTTAAATTGTCTCCAAAGGGTGGAACCAAGGACTTATCCCCAACTCAATCATGATCAACTCAACTAAATCCACTACCCTTGTCATACATCTATAAAAGAAAGGCATAATTGAAGAACAAATCATCCAAAAATCTAAGAATTGCATCAAACCTCTTGCAAATTAGAGCTAGAAAGGAAAATATAGAAGCCAATTAGATGATTTCAATTTGGACTTAACACTATTATTAGCTTTTCTTATCATTATCATTTTAGGACTGTCACTAATGGATGCTTGATGAGAGCTTTATCATTAGCATCCCTAAATAGAGATCTATAGAGTGCTTAATTGTCAATTATTAGCTTAAATAGATTGTTATTTGTGGTAATTTAGTGTTTATTTTGAATTATTGATGATACTAACCCTATGAAGGTACTTTTTCTAGTACACATGTATACAGATGCAGATTAGGTAGGTTGTGTTCATGATAGAAATAGTACCTCAGGAGGAGTAGTATTTCTTGGAGATACGGTTGTTACTTGGGCAAGTAAGAAGAAAAATTATATTTCTCAATCCACAACAGAAGAAGAGTATGTTGTAGTAGCATTAAATTACTCTTTAATTATGTGGATCAAGTAGTTGATAAAGGAATTTGGTATTCAGATTAATTATCCTATTTTTATTCATTGTGATAACACTAGCACTATCAATATGTCAAAGAACCCTATGATGAATGCAAACACAAAACACATTGAGATAAAATATTAGTTCCTAAGAGAGAAAGTAGTAGAGAAATAAGTAAATTTGGACTATGTAAACACAAAAGATCATCTAGTAGACATATTCATAAAGCCTTTAGTGAAGGATACATTTGAGTATCTCAGGGAGAAGCTGGGAGTAATTTCCTTCCCTGAATTTGATTAGAGTTTGTAAGAGTGGATCAGTCCTAAATGACTGATGAATGGTTGACTACTCTACTTTAGGAGTAGTACCAGTATTTAATTAATTGGCTCCCTTTTCCATTGACATCAAAGGGGGAGTAATTATATATTCATGAAAAAAAAATAGTAAAAGGATACGAGAGTTGATATTTAGAGCATTCAGTAGTAGATGGAGGATTTATCCTTGGGGAAGTTTTGTTGAGGAAATAGAGAACATTATAAAAGAATTGTAGAAAGGGGGAGTGAGTATTTAGCAAGAAGAAACAAAATAGTAAGAGATGGAGGATTCATCCTTGGGGGAGTTTTGTTGAGGAAATGGAGAATATTAGAAAATAATTGTACATTTGGATTGGTTGTGTTTTTCATTCCATATGTTGCCATCAATGCCAAAGGGGGAGATTGTTGGAGATTTTCCAGAAAGCCAATGGTGACTGTATGTTTGTCATTGATGAAAACATATGGTAAGTAGTGTGCATGGAAGCCTAATGGAGAGAGCCTTGACTATATGGTTCCTAGATATGTTATTAGCTTGATATCATAGATGTAGAGGTTGATTCTGAGTGAAGATAGTAATACAATTGTCTTTATCAATGAGTGTTCCTGATAGGTCCTAGGAAGAGTTCTGTATGTGATTTATAATATGGTTGTAATGAAGCCTTGCGTGTGTATATTTATGTTGTAGACATGTGTATGATGCTATGTTCATGGATGTAGAGTTAGTTATGTAGTATACATTGATTTATGAAGTCTCTAGTTGCCAGTTATAGTTTCCTAAGTTTATCAGATGAAGTCGACATTGTTTCTGTTGTTGTAGTAGTTGTGCCTACCATCTGGATATGTGTGCTTGGATTAGTTTTTGGAGAAGAGTTAATAATTTTTGGTTAAGAGTGCATGATGTAATTCATAATGAGAAGAAAGTATTAGTTAATTTGGTGGAGCTGATAGTGTGAAGTGACACATCTACTCATATGGAGTTGCGCGGTCCTAATTTGTATTACATGCTTAGTATAGCCAACTGAGATGTTACTGGAGAGTTGTATTGTTTCTCTAATATGCTTTCAAGATGGTTCTAACAGGTCAACTTGATTATACAATTTAGAGGAAGATATTTATAGGCAATCATTTATGATTGCTAAGTATGGTAGATAGTTGAAAGATAAGTGCAGAGAAGAAGGTGTGAAGTATTGAGCCATTCATAGAAGGTCTATGTGACTAAGCAGAGAGTTTATTCTATTCATTGGAACTAATAAAGACAAAAGGTCTACTCACAGTTCACCAAAGATCTAGATATAGTGTGTATATGTTAAATAGGAGGTTGAAGCCTTCACCCCTTTGAGTAGTGTGCTCCCAAAGAGTGTGTCCTCACCCCTAATAGTGTTAATTGTAAAAGACTCCTAATAGGGTTTGACCCTTGACCAGGTCACTGTACTTAATGCATCATAAATATCAACTCCTAATAGGGTTGTAAGATCTTCTAACAAGGATCATAATACTCTAGTGCAGTTTTTAGTGGGTGCTAATTCCCACCTGGGTTTTTACCTATTTGGGTTTCCCTGTAACCAAAATTGTGGTGTTGTGTTAAGTGTTATCTTATTATTTTTATACTTAATGTTATTCTATACTTAATTGGATAAATAATTTCATCTTGTAGATAACTAAATCACCCCCCCTCTCAGTTATCTCTTGGGAATATTCCTAACAATTGGTATCAGAGCCAAGTGCCTTGGAGAGAAATTTTAACAACTTGAGGTTGACTAGATGGCATTCTTTAGAAAGGAATGTCCTAAGTTTGATAAAGGGAACTATCTAGACTAGAAGAACAAAATTATGACACATTTGCAGTGCATTGCCTTTGAGAGTTTTGAAGTGGCTACTAAAGAAGTTCAGATTCCCTCTCTAGCAGATCTTGCAAAGGAAGAAGCAACTCTTAAGAAAAAGGAGATGTTCACTCAGAATGTTATTTCCAAAGAAGTCCTTATCAGCACCTTGTCTGACAGTGAATTTTCAAAGATCAAGAAAGTTGATAAAGCCTACAAGATATGGATGTATCTAGAAGACATGTTTGAAGGAGACATCCATGTTAATATGATTTAGAATAATAGAGAGGGGGGGTGAATTAGTTGGTCTTAGGTCTTGATATATAAAACAATCTCAAAAACTTATCCTTAAATCAGATCCAAAAGAAAAACAAACTCAGTCATCACTGATTCAATAATAGAAACAGCTAACAATGCAGTCCACTACCTAGCTGTAACTTAACTTGCAAAACATAGTAATGTTCAGATCTAAACATTCACACAAGTATAAACACCATGGTTTATAGTGGAAACCCAATTTGGGAAAAACCACTTTGTAACATGCTACTATTATTTTCACTCTTCTAAAGTGAGCACGGTAAAAAGCCAACCCTGTCAAAGGTTACAATACACACTGTCAGGTGTGACCCAGTTAAAGGATTACAATCACCCTGTTAAAAGTGAGCCTAGTCATAGGACTTACATACACTCCATTAGAATGCAACCTTGTTCAAAGGATTTAAAATATGACTGTTAAGTCAACCTCTATTAAAAGGATTTTGACTGTTACAATGGTTAGAAAGTAGCAATAGTATTATCTGAAAAATATACAACTCACTTTGCAAATATCAGATCCGATTCCATACACTAATGTTGGTTTACTAACTTTTAAACTTTTCCATTTCTATCTTTGATCTACTCGGAACTTTTCTTCAAGCAATCACCACACTTCTCCTTTAGCCTTTTCTACTTATTCAATCAATAAAACTTTCCTCTTCCAGCATTCTCTGTTCACCATGTTCCCTCATATCATAATGTTTAGGTTCCCTTATATTTTCCTCAATTAGGTTAACTCATCTTTTTCCGCTCAATCTCATTCATAGATCTTAGGGTTAGGTCAGATTCATTGAATCTACCCACTTCATGTTCTTTGGCTCCTTTTCTAGAATCATCTCAAATCTCTTAAAGATTTACAATAAAACATTTTACAATGCATTTAATGCTTCCAAACAATCAATAAATAAAGTCAACACATTTTACATAATCCAAGAATTCAACAATGTCAGCTCCAAAATTAAATTCCCTTCAAATATAAAATTGCTGATGCTTGGTCAGTACTATGATTGTTCACTCAGTCTTCATGTAGAAAGCTCGGTCATTACTAAAACTATTTCCTCAGCTTACACTATCTTCCTCAGCAATTTACTGATGCTCGATCGACACTAGAATTTTTCTTGGCATATGCTAACTCGGTCAACACTAACATCACTTGGCTTAAACATGATTTTTCCATTCTTTGCTCGGTTAAGCCTACTAGTTTAGTCTTCAATCTTACTAAGATAAATAATACATTATCTCATCATAGTGCAAAATATTCAAGTACACTTTGTAGTATCAAGATAACTCAACCTTTCCCTAGGTGCTATTGTTACCAACCTTGCTTAGCCCTCTTAGCAACACTCAAATAGATGTAGTACTTTCCTAAGTAGCAATAGTCTTACCAATTAAGGTTTGGCATCAATGAAAATACAACAATTGTTTCAATTGTAGTTTCCAACAATCCAAGCCAAGAATTTGCATAGAAAGACATGGAAGCAAAAGTACAATACATTGGAGATGCTACCTAAGGAGAACATTAGAGCCTATAATCAAAGTATTAATGAAGCAGTTACAGGAACCAGAAACAATGGTGGAGAGATTTACGAAGAAGATATAATGGATAAATTGATGACTACTTTGACACCAGAATATGAGAGCAAGATAAACATCCTAGATGAGACTATGCAGTTTTCAAAAGACTTCAAAAGAGAGACCTTAATAAAAAATAGTTCAACATTTGAGATATCAAGTTTGAAGATAGAGCCTAAAAGTGAAACAACCTTCAAAGCCTCAGTCCATGGTAAGAAATCCTTGGACACTTCTAGTAATTTTGATGATGATAATGAAGAGAAAGAACTAGATGATTTCAATGCTTTGATTTCTAAGAAAGAAAAGAAAAGGAAAAGGAAAATATGAAGGTTAGTTACCATTCAAATTCTTTTCATGTAACAAGATTGGTCACTTTGCATCTAAGTGTCCTACAAGAGTCAAGATGTTCAAAACTAACTACAAGCCTAAGTATACAAAAGAATATTACTATGTTGATGATGGAGTATCAGATGAAGATGAAAAGAAAGAACAAGAGTTAGCACTTATTTCACAAGCTGATATCAGGACATATTGGATCATTAACAGTAGTTTCTCACATCACGTGACAAGAGACAAGGATAGATTTGTACATCTAGATAGATACAAAGGTGACATGGTTAGATTTGGAGACAACACTCCTAAACCTATCATAGGTATAGGAGCTATCACCTTGGATGGAAAGAACAAAACTGATGATGTTTGTTGATGGTTTGCAACATAACCTACTAAGTGTTGGATAGTTTCTTGACAAAGGATATCAGTTGGAATTCAAAGACAACAAGTGCATCACTAATAACAAGGAAGGAGAAATGATTGCATTAGGTTCAAAGACTAAAGGTAATGTTTTTCATCTTAATCCTTAAGCAAGTTGTTTTGTTGGTAAAGTATATGATAGTTGGTTATAGCAAAAAAGACTATGTCACATTAATTTTGACAACATAGTAAAGATAAGAAATGTAAAGGCACTAAGAGACCTTCCTAGGATTGCAAAACTAGTTGATACAATATGCAGGGAATGTGTGATGGGAAAGTATGCGAGGAATTCATTCAAAATTTAGCATAATTCAGTAGAGAACAAATTGGATCTAGTGCATATAGATCTATGTGGACCAACTCAAACAAGATCATACTATGGTGAAAGATACTTTATCTTGTTTGTTGATGATTATTCTAGAATGATGTGGGTTTCATTCTTAAAGGAAAAGTCAAAAGCATTTGAGAAGTTCAAAATATTCAAAGCTAAGGTTGAAAATGAGTTTGGATTGAAGATAAAGTGTTTGACATCAGATAGAGGAGGAGAATTCACCTCTAACAAATTTTATGAGTACCACAAAGAACATGGAATAAAGAGACAACTAAGTGCCCCTAGAACCCCTTAGCAGAATGGAATTGTAGAAAGAAGGAATAGGATCATACTTGATACAACATGCACCATCATGATTGAAGGAAAGGTCACACATACCTATTGGAGAGATGTGGTCAATACTATAGTTTACACTATCAATAGAATTCAATTGAGGCTAGGTGCAGACAAGAAACATTATGAGCTATGGTTTGGGAATGTACCTTCAATCAAATACTTTAGAATGTTTGGAAGCAAGTGCTACATCAAGAGAGATGAAGCTATAGGAAAGTTTGATGCAAGAAGTGATGAAGGTATTTTTCTGGTTACTCTACTAAAAGTAAAGTTTATAGATGTTTTAATTTTAGATTGAAGAAGATAATTGAAAGTGCTCATGTTAAGATTGATGATAAGTTTATGATTCAAGAAAAATATCATGATTATGCACCTATGATTGAAGAGGAACCTAGATCTACCACTAGAGAAATAGTTGTTGATGAAATGTTTGACAACATTGATGTATTACCCTAAAACTAGTGACCTTGAAACTAGTGAAGAAGAATCATAGAAGTCAGATGAGAGAATCACACTTGATATTCATAAATTCACATCTAGATATCATTCAAAGGAAGAAATCATTATAGATCAGAATAGTAAAGTCATGACAAGATCAAAAGCAAAAAGTTCAATAGCAAATGAAGAGGTATGTTTACTTTCACAGATTGAACCTTTAAGTATTGAAGATGCATGTAATGATTTAGATTGGCATGAAGAAATGAAAGAAGAACTAGATTAGAAAATTAAGAATTATACATGGGAACTGGTCACTAGATCTAGTAATAAGAATATAATTGGAACCAAGTGGATATTCAGAAACAAGATGAATGAAGATGGAACAATAGTAAGAAACAAAGAGAGACTAGTATGGAAAGGATATGTGCAAAGAGAAGGAATTGATTATTCTAATACATTTTCCCCTGTAAGAAGATTGTAAGCCATAAAGTTGTTTCTAGCCTATGCTACATTCAAAGACTTTAAGGTATACCAAATGGATGTCAAGTCAGCATTCCTAAATGGAGTGTTGAAGGAAGAAGTACACATAGAGCAACCTAAAGGATTTACTTTATCATATAGACCTGATATGGTATGTAGATTGAAGAAGGCCCTCTATGGACTTAAGAAATCCCCTAGAGCATGGTATGCAAGACTTGATGGACACTTGACTAAGATTGGATTCAAGAAAGGAGCAATATATTGTAATTTATTCATAAGAGAAACATGTGATGGACTATTGTTAGTTTCGATATTTGTTGATGACATTGCCTTTGGTGGTAATGATAAGTTTAGTGAAAAATTTTCTAAAGAGATGCAAAGTGAATTTGAAATGAGCATGATTGGACCTATCAAGTACTTTTTGGGACTGAATGTGCAGCAGACAGACACAGGTATTTTCATTAATTAGTCTAAGTATGTGAAAGAGATATTGAAGAAATTCAAGATGAATGATTGGAAGCCAGTAAGTAACCCTATGATAATAGGATGAAAGATTTCAAAAGATGATGATTCAATAGTAGTAGACATGACCTTATATAAATATATGATTGGTAAACTAATCTATCTTACTCAATCTAGGCCTAATATTTCCAATGCAGTTGGTATTGTTGGAAGATTTGCAGTAGATCCTAAAAAAAGTCATCTCATGGTAGTAAAGAGGATATTCAGATACTTGAGAGGAACTATTGGTGCAAGGGTAGGAACCTTAAGGGCCAAATAATGGCACACCCTACAGATCCAACCCTACTCAACAACTCGCGGAAGTAACAACAACAGAGTGAGAGAGAGAAAGCAAGATCATTCATATACTAACTTCACTCAATTTGATTCATACATGTCAGGTTGTAAGGCCTTCCTAGTTATGGCAAGATATTACAATGAAATACAAAAGTCCTCAAACATGTGAGGATCTACCAACAATCTTGATTCTACCTATCTTCTACCTTATATCAAAACTGACTCCTAAACTCTAACCAAACAACTATACTTATACAAGAGGCTACTGAATTGATTCAGCCTTCAGATCCACAATCAATAGAAGGAATGGTTAGATCTAGGACCACACACTTCCCAATGATGGATACCACCATTAAATCCATGACCCATAATCAATGCACAAGTCGGCCTCAATAGAAACTCATAATAAACTACTCGGTAAGAAAGGATGACCAAGCAATAGACAAGCATCACCGAGGGCCAGTGAAACAACCGACCACCCAGGAGATAACTAACCATACTTGGTAACCAAAGGAAACCAACCAACTACCAACCAACTTAGTCAAAGCAAGAACTAAGAAACACAAACAAACTTCAAAATCTTTTAGGTGACATAGGATTGCCAAGGACCCGAGATGCTCCTACATCAGACACCTGGGGTTATTTTGAAATGATTATCCAAATCATTTAGTAGATTTGGTCTAAGCTGCATCCAACTCAGACTATGAAATCCATGAACTATCTTCAATCGGTCTATTCTTCCACTTTACTAGATATTCCATATATTGTTTACCTCTTATACTCTTTCCAATTCTTTGCTCCAAAATTCATTCAACTTCTTCATTCTATTTCTTAGGCTATTTCATCGGTACTGTCATGTCTTCATTAGGTTCATGATACTCATACAAATCACAAATGTTGAAAATCAGTGATATGTCCATGTCATTATGTAAATCAATGTCATATGCATTTCCACTATCAAATTTCTTCAAAATCTTGCAAGGTCCATTATTCTTCATCTTTAGCTTCCCATATGTTCCAAGAGGAAATCAACCTTTCTTCAAATAAACCATCACTTCATCACCAACATCAAAATTTTTATGTCTCCTTGATCTATGAGCTCTATCTTTGTATTTTTTATTACTCTCTTCCATCTTGATTTTCACATCTTCATGCAATGTCTTCATGCACTCAATAAATTTCACTCCTTCAGAACTTCTCTTACTTTCATCAGCAATGTCTCTCAAATCAAATATACCTCTCAGCTGTATGCCATTCACAATCTCAAATGATGTTTTTCCAGTACTCCTATTCATTGAATTATTGTATGCAAACTCTACTTGTGCCAACACAGAATCCCAATTATTAGGTGTGTCTCCAACTAAACATCTCAAAAGATTTCCCAAACTTCTATTTACAACCTCTGTCTATCCATCGGTTTGTGGGTGAAATGTAGAACTATATTTCAAATTAGTGCCAAACTTTCTCCAAAGAGTCTTCCAAAAGTATTCAATAAATTTACTGTCTCGATCAGAGACAATACTCCTTGGTAATCCATGCAATCTGAAAATTTCCTTAAAGAAAAGATCTGCTACATGTACTACATCTGATGTCTTTCTACAAGTATAAAATGTACCATATTTGAAAATCTATCTACCACAACAAATATAGAATCATTACCTCTTACTGTCTTCAGTAAGAGAAAAACAAAATCCATACTGATGTGAGTCCAAGGTTTCTCAGGTACAATAATTAGTGTATACAATCCAATATTATGACTTACTCCTTTTGTAACTTGACAAATTCCACAACTTTTCACAAATTTATGAACATATTTATACAACTACAACGAAAAGTATTTCTCCTTAAGTAAATTCAAAGTTTTATCAATACCAAAATGTCTAGCCAAACCACTACTATGTTTCTCCTTCATCAAATTAGTTCTCATTTGTCCTCTCGGTATACACAACTAAATACCTTTGAACAACATACCTTCTTGAATGAAATATTCTTCCCATTTTGTACTTAGTTGATCTTGAATAGGTGCTCTATACTTTCTCCATGGCTCAGAAAAATTGGGATCAGTTTCATACAAATCTCTCATCTCATCAAAACCAAGAACTTCAATTTTCATCTCGGTCATCAAAGATCTTCTTCTACTCAATGCATCAACAACTCAGTTAGTGACTCCACTTTTATACTTTATCACAAATGTATAACCCTACAAGTACTCAGCTCATTCCATATGTCTCTAATTCAACTTATTCTAACTACCTCAATATTGTAAAGCCTTGTGATCATTAAAAACATAAATTCACTCAGTATCAAATAATGTATCCATTTCTTTAGTGCTTGAACAATAGCATAGGTTTCTTGATCATACATAGAATATTTCCTTCTAGCATCATTCAACTTTTCACTAAAGAAAGCAACAGGTTTACCTTCTTGACTCAACACAACTCCAATAGCACTACCACTTGCATCACATTCCACTTGAAATACCTTATTGAAATCAGGCAATGCCAAAATAGGCAATTCATCAACCTTTTGCTTCAAAGTCTCAAAACTTTTATCAGCTCTATGTGTCCACTTGAATTCTCTTTTATCTCCTCTTATCATCTCAGGCATAGCATTACAAATAGAACTAAAATTCCTTATGAACATTTGGTAAAAACTTTCCAAATTGTAAAATGATCTTACCTCACTAGCATTCATAGTTGTAGGCCAATTTAGAATAGCTTCAACCTTTTGAGGCTCCATCTTCAAACCATCAGCTGAAATTACAAATCACAAATATACAATCTCCTCTTTCATGAATGAACACTGTTTTAGATTTATCAACAAATTTTCCTCTTTCAATCTCTGCAAAACTTCTCTAACATGCAATAAATATTTTTCTCTGGTCTTACTGAATATTAGAATATCATCAATATATACAATCACAAACTTATCCAAGAATTTCTTCAAAACTTCATTCATCAATCTCATAAAAGTACTCGGTGCATTAGTTAAACCAAAGGGCATAACCAACCACTCATACAAACCTTCTTTTGTCTTTAAAGAAGTCTTCCATTCATCACCTTCTATAGTTCTGATATGATGATACCCACTTTTCAAATCAATCTTTGTGAAATACTTTGCTCTATTTAAACTGTCCATTATGTCATCCATTCTCAGTATAGGAAACCTATACTTCACTATTATCTTGTTTATTTCTCTGGAATTTGTACACATTCACCATTATCCATTCTTCTTAGGTGCCAATACCATAGGTACTAAACAAGGACTCCAACTTTCTCTAATCAGACCTTTATCCAACAACTCTTGAATCTATCAGTTCAATTCCTGATTCTCGGTAGGTGTCAACCGATGAGGTGCCTTATTCGATAAACTAGCTCTAGGGATTAGATCCATACAATGATCAATACTTCTCTTCAGTGGAAAACCATTAGGTACATTATCAAAAATGATATCACTATACTCGCTGAGTAACTTATCAATCTCCTCTAGGATATTATCCTCTATTTTCTTACTCAGTTTATTAGGAATCACAGCAAAACATACATCATTCTTCTTCAAATCCTTAACAAATTTCCTTCCTTCCATCAAATGGACTTTCACATATGTGAAAACATTACTAATAGGTTCTTCCACCAAAGGTAACAAGATTTTTTTTCTTCCATCAACCACAATAGTATACTTATGCAATCTCCCATCATATATAGCATGTCTATCATATTACCAAGGTCTACCCAACAAAATATGACAATAATCCATAGGCATGACATCACATAGCACCTTATCATAGTACTTTCCAATCTTCAAATTCACATAACATTGTTCACTTACCAGGAGTGTATGCTCATCCTTGATCTATGAAATTTGATACGGCTTTAGATTCCTCAACCTTGCCAATTGCAATTCTGTGACCATCTCTTTAGATGCTAGATTCTCTGAGCTACCACTGTCAATGATTGCCTTCCAAACTTTGTCAAAAATTCTACATCTGGTCTTGAACAAACTTTTCCTTACTAGATCTTCCTTTTTACTTTCATTCCATAGTGCTCTCCTTACCATCAAGTTATTTTCCTTCTCTAGTTCATTCAGTGACTCTTCTTGTACCAAAGCATTTCTACTCCTACCAGCCTTCATACTAGCATGTGTACATTCAAAAGATCTATGTCCTTATCCTCCACAATTGTAACAAGTTCTTTGAAAATTAACTTTTCTATAACCACCTCGGTAGTTACTGCCTTTGCCTCTAGATGAACTTTCACCTTTCCACTCGGTCTTGCCTTTGTCCAGATTTGTCTTTTCAGGTTCAGATCTACTATTTTCACCATAGGATCTTCCTCTTCCTCTAGGGATTCTACCACCTCGATGTCTTTGTCTCTATTCATTTCTCTTGTTCAATTTCTCCTTGGCCTTCAATGCAAATTGATAAGCCTCTTCAATGTTCTCCAACTTGACCAAACTAATTTCCTCTTGGATGAAAACTCTCAAACCATTCAGGTATCTAACAATTCTTTCCACATCATCCTAATCATGTCTAGATCTAATATCTAATCTATAGAATTCCTCAGTATACTCTTTTATTGAGCTATCTTTATGCTTTAGACTTTGCATTCACCTAACTAGGTTAATCTGATAATCACAAGGTAAGAACTTTTCTTTTAATTTATTCACCATTTTATTCCATATCTTCATTTTATCTTTTCCTTTCTTCTTCTGATCCAATTGTAGATTCTCCCACCACAAGGATGCATAGCCTTTCAACTTTGTGCCTACAATCTTCACCTTCTTCTTTTCAGATACATTTTTCATATTCAAAATACTTTTCCATTTCGGTGATCTAGTCTATCAATTCATCAGAGTCCAATTTCCCACTATATTTAG
Source organism: Chamaecyparis obtusa (assembly GCA_027943335.1). Lineage (NCBI taxonomy): Eukaryota > Viridiplantae > Streptophyta > Pinopsida > Cupressales > Cupressaceae > Chamaecyparis > Chamaecyparis obtusa. The sequence goes on along the minus strand of BSBK01007755.1, from coordinate 57,451 downwards.
GAGGATTGAAATGTGGTGTTGACTTAAAACTTGTCAATTCCTTCAAGAATCTTTCCTCACCCTGATCCATCATAGGTATAGGTTCTACTTCACCTTGTTCCACTTCAACTTGATCATCACTAACATCTTCAAGATGTCTGCCTCTTCTCTAGATTGTTTCAATAGCTTCTAATCTAGTATCAAGTTGTCTCAACATGCCTACCAATCTTGGATCCTCTTCTTGCCTCCCAAAAACCATCTTGGAACCCTCTCCAATTGTAGGTTAGATCACAATTGTGAGGCCTCACCCTGACCCGTCATAGCATCTTTCTTTTTCTGCATTTTGATACAGTGATACACTTGTTGATCTATTTTGGATTGAGACTCGAGATACGATATTTTGATGGTGATTATTATATTATGTATGTGTGGATGTGAATCTAGAGTACATCATGATTTTTATTATGCATCGTTGATTAAGTGAATTATTCATGATTAGATTTGATTACTGCACATGATGATTATGTACTTATGATGTTCGAATATTATTGAATGGAAAATTGTGATTTGAATTGACCTATGCATATTGAGTTATGATACTAAATAGGAAATTGAATATGTATATTTCATGTAATGTTATCATCTTGAACTACTGATGCTTGATGTGAAGTGTGCAGGTACGAGAACCATGGGAATTATCGGAGAACCAAGGTTAAACACATGTGTACTGAGTAAACCAAGGCTTAGCCCAATGTGGGATTACAAAGCCTTGTTGTAATGTGAACTTGTTGTAAAAGTGAATTTTCATGTGCATTAGTAGTTAGCTTCGTGTTGTCTTTCTTGGCATTTGTATGTAATGTGCAATTGTTAGTGTCACTTGACACTTGTAATGTACTCATTTAAATTTATTTTATTCCAGCCACTTCTAGAGGCCAATAAGAAGTTCTAGGGGTCATTTTTGGCATAATTTATGTATCTTAATATTAGGGGTATGGGTTAGGAAGGTTTTGAGCATACCCTAAACCCCCTAGAGACTTTGGCAACCTTTTTTTTGACCCATTTACCCTTACCTACGAGATTGGATGGATCTTGACCCTTACCCAACTTCACCTTTCCTTCCAATCAAGCATTAATCATGGGGGGACAAGGGAAATCAAGGAGACCTTAGAGTCAAATCTGCAATTATGATTGGTGGGTGGGTAGAATTTGGAGCCCTTTTTAGAGGCCTTGGATAGAATTAGAGGGTGTTCACCCACTCTCTAATTTTAGAGACTTTAGGGTTTTGGAGGAGGAAGAAAAGTTGATAAGCTCTTCTCAAATTTCCATTTTCCATCACACTTGTGGAGGTTGGTTACTCTTCTCATGGAAGTCTTTCTACTTGTGCATTAGATTAGCTTGTATCTTTCCCTCTCATGTATATGAATCTTGATTCTTGTTGTGGCAATGTGTTGTAAGGGAGGGATTTTGGGTTTGATTTCATGGTTTGATCTTGTTCTTTTTGCTTGATTGAGGGAGTTCTTGTTTATGGGTGTGAGGCATTACTCACCCTTTGGGAAGGGAAGAAGTGGCCTATGGGTGGAGGGGTTAGTTGGGCTCTCCATGAGGTGAGAGTCTCTTCTCTTGGAGAAGAGGGATAAGTCCATGGTGTATGGGCACCATGGAAGCCATTGCATTCTTGTATTTTGAAGAGGATGTTAAGCAAAGTATGTGTATGAAGAGGCCTTTGGATATGCATGGATATGTAGCGTTGAAGAGGCATTTGAATACTCATGGTGAGAAAATTTGTATGTAATGGCATTCTCCCCTTGGAAAAGCCCACCTCCACCCTCTCAATGAGCTTGTAAGACTCATTTGTGTAACCTTGGAAGGGAGTAATTTGTTGTATGTGCATTGTGTAAATTGTTTGTGAGCATATTGTTGATCTTGTTGCATACCCATTTAGCCTTGGTTCTCCAAGCTTGGGGGTGGTCTCATAAGAGGCCTTGGTTGGGTGGTGAGCACCCATGGTTCTCTCCTTTGTTGCAGGTTTTGAGGTCAACACCCGAGTGGAAAAGCTTGAAGAAGTTTCTCTTATTGAGCTTGTATCAACTCTCCTAATGTTGTTGTATTATTGACCTTGAAGGAGATCTTTCTCTCTTTTATATTGTAAAGAATTTCCATTATTGAGTTCATTGTAAAATAGTAGATGTATATGAAAGGGTATATGTAATATGATGAAGTGAAGTAGCTCTTTTATGTTGATCTCTCATTGAGTATTCCATCAAAGTGTAATATATAATTGTAATGTAAATGCTCCTTCACCATAGAGATTATGTAATGAAATTGATAGGATGTCTATAATGAAAATGCAATGTATTTCTATCTTGTCTAATTGATTTTTGCTTCTTAAGATAGTGGAGTTATTTTCTTTTAAAAAAAAAAGTTATTCAAAGTTGGCAAGAAAGGTTATGAGAATCATTCAATAGTATGTAAAATTTCATTAATATGGATAGCCATGAGACTCTTAATATTTGGATTCACAGTTGTAAGCTCATTGCAATCTATCTAATTTTAGACCAAACTCATACTTAAGAAGACTATACTTGGATGAAGAAACTTGATCATTCCTTATTCTCTTTCAAAAGAATTATCCATGGAATAACTGATAAGATGAAATGTCAATAAGAGACATATATACATTCTAGACTTACTCATTACCTTCTTGAGCAACTCTTAAATTGAACCACTAAGTGCATTCTAAACACCTCACCTATGACTAGTAAATAAAATAAAAAGATCAAGTTGATGTACTATTTGTCATATTGTAAAAAAAAAAAAAAGAGACACTTCCAGAATTTATAAGAGCAATTTTGCTCTCTGGAAAATGTATGGGGATAAAATTTATCCCCATACTACATAGAGAATATTCCTTATTTTTGTTTATACACTAAACAAAACTACCTAAACTAAAGCATACTCTAATCTACCTATTACCATGTCAATTACTCACCAAATCATGTTTGATGGAGTCTTAGTAAAGTTCACAAATAAAATATCACTTTTAGGCCTTCCCCACTTGTTAGTGGCCCCCACAAAGTCCTCTTCCTAGGCACAGGAGAGAGGCATGGCAGAGATAACATTAAATTTTGTTGATCATCATACTTTTCCCTACGTGGGTAGAAGGACTTTTAGGAAGTGACACTTACCAAGGATTTCATTTGCCTTGCTTTTTACTTTATCTCCATGTAGACATGGCTGACATGGTATAATGGACTATCCACCTTTCAACTACCTCTTACATGCGTACCTTATTATGTTCTTGAAGATTTGACACCTTCTCTTTTGTCATAAAAAGAGTCCTTCCTCCTTGCTAGGTGCACCACCCACTTGGTCATCTTCTTGGGGAATGCAGGACACTTGTCTTGTTTGTTGCATTGACTTTAAACTTTTCCTTAACTTCTCTAGCCTTGGTTTGTGCAAAAATCCCATCCATGAGATTGGTGGGGCCCTGAAACCTTGTCTTCCCTTTTGTCCTCTTGAAAGTGTGCTCCCCTTGGCTTTATGATTGGCTAGTGGGTGATGTAGGTTAGCATAGGGGGTAGACTAGCCTTTTTAGAATTTGAATTTTTCCCCCTTGCTAATTTTAATTATTTGTTATTCCTTTCCTTGTAATTATTAGTAAATGGGGTAATTAAGTTATAGGTTGGATGAGTTGTGTATAAAGTGAATTATGCACTAACTTTCCTTATTAAGGATAAATTATTCTAGGGATAGTTTATAATGTTAGGATATGGTTAGGAGATGATATCCTTATTTAACTTTTAATGTGTTAAAATATTAAGTAATGTTTAAGTTTAATTAATTTGGTGACCTGTCTATATTAGACCAGCTATGTTAAACCTCGGAGACTTATTGACACTTAAGACGATTGTCTAATTACTTACTAAATGTTTTAGTAGGTCATGGGTTCAATAAATAAATCAATTAGTTAATTAGGGGATGAGTACAAGATGTTTAGGAAATAATTACTTGTTGTTATGTTAGAATTCTTTTAGAGGAGAGAACATAGTATTAGGAAGTGATAGGTATGGTGAATCTTTAGGTGAGGGTTTATTGGAGCAGGACATTAGTTTTTAGGTGCCAATTATAATCCCTTAGCCATTAAATTCTAATTTTGGTAATTAATGAATTAGTTTTTTAGTTAGCAGTATTATGTTCCAACCTAACTAAGAATGAATTAAATGATTAATCTAGTATTTTTGTCGGGTTTATATTCATACACATCTAGCAGTGGAACTTCTTAACAAGATAATAGTCAATTCAATTAAAGTTCATCCTGATAACAGGACCTGCAATGTTTTCTCGATGAGGGCTTAGTTGAGATAGATTTCCCTTGACAGATCCACTTTTTGTTACTGTCATTGCAAGCATATCCCTAACCATTTTCAGCATAGGCGTATCTATGTTGATCTTTGGCTAAGTAGATCAAAGTACGTGACAATGACATATGTTATTACATTTCACCCTTTTAAAAAAAAAAATTTGTTAGGTTTTTGATTGTTTATTTTTGGGCATGACAACAATCTACTACCCCACAATAATTCAACTAGGCCTTCGCAAGAAGGAACCTACAAACCTAGATCCCCAGACCTAGATCTAGATCTCACCTCACTCTGATACTACCTAGCGCAAGGGTAGGAACCTTAGGGGCCAAATGATGGTGCACCCTATAGACCCAACCCTGCTCAACAACTCACAGAAGCAACAACAACATAGTGAGAGAGAGAAAGTAAGATCATTCATATATTAACTTCATTCAAATTGATTCATACATGTTGGGCTGTAAGGCCTTCCTAGTTACGGTGAGATATTACAATGAAATACATAAGTCCTCAAACATGTGAGGATCTACCAACAATCTTGATTCTACCTATCTTCTACCTTCTATCAAAATTGACTCCTAAACTCTAACCAAAAAACTATACTTATACAAGAGGATACCAAACTGAGTCAACCTTCAGATCCATAATCAACAAAAGGAACGGTCAGATCTAGGACCACACACTTTCCCAATGATGGATACTAACATTAAATCCATGATGCATAATCAATGCACAAGTCAGCCTCAATAGAAACTCAAAATAAACTACTTGGTAAGCAAGCATGACCGAGTAATAGACAAGAATCACTAAGCACTAGTGAAATAATTGACCGCCCAGGAGATAACTGACCATACTCGGTAACCAAAGGAAACTGACCAACTATCGACCAACTCGGTTAAAGCAAGAACTAAGCAACATAGACAAACTTCAAAATCTTTTTGGTGACACAAGATTTCCAAGGACCTGAGATGCTCATGCATCAACTATAGACTATGTTATATGGTATCCTAATTTAGAAAATGTAGAACTTCATGTGTATACAAATGTAGATTGGGTAGGTTGTGTTGATGATAGAAAGAGTACCTCAAGAGGAGTAGTATTTCTTGGAGATAGGCTTGTTACTTGGACAAGTAAGAAGAAAAATTCTATTTCTTAGTGCATAACAGAAGCAGAGTATGTTGCAATAGCATTAAATTGCTCTACAACTATGTTGATCAAGTAGATGATAAAGGACTTTGGTATTCAGATTGATTATCCTATTGTTATTCATTGTGATAACAATAGAACTATCAATATCAATTGTTTGCAAAATGGTCAACACTCCCCTAGGGATTCATGAAATGGCTTAACCTCCTCCTGTGTCTTCTATAAGTCTAGTGATTGTATCAGGCATTAATAGGTTGATCTTTTGGTGCAACGACAACTACTACTTGTAACAAGTGGTATTAGAGCTTGGTCACAGGTTCGAATCCCCTTGGGTAATGCTGAGGGGGAGATTGTTGGAAAAATGGTCAATGCTCCCCTAGGGATTTGTGACATGGCTTAACCACCTCTTGTGTCTTCTATAAGTCTAGTGGTTGTATCAAACATTAACATGTCAATCTTTTGGTGCAACAAAAACTACTACTTGTAACAAGACTTGTTACAAGTAGTGGTTGTCATTGCACCAAAAGATCAACCTATTAATGCCTGATACATCCACTAGATTTATAGAAGACATAGGAGGTGGTTAAGCCATGTCATGAATCTTGAGAGGAGTGCTAACTATTTTTCCAACAATCTCACCCTCAGTGTTACCCAAGGGGATTCGAACCTATGACCAAGCTCTGATACCACTTTTTATAAGTAGTGGTTTCCATTGCACCAAAAGATTGACCGTTAATGCCTGATACAACCACTAGACTTATAGAAGACACAGGAGGTAGTTAAGCCATGTCATGAATCCCAAGGGGAGTGCTAACTATTTTTTCAACAATTACTTGTTAATACCCAGTACAACCACTAGACTTATAGAAGACACATGAGGTGGTTAAGCCATGTCACAGATCTTGAGAGGAGCACTAACCATTTTTCCAACAATCTCCCCCTCAGCATTATCTGATGGGATTTGAACCTATGACCAAGCTCTGATACCACTTGTTACAAGTAGTGGTTGCTGTTGCACCAAAAGATTGACTTGTTAATGCCTGATACAACCACTAGACTTATAGAAGACAAAAGAGGTTGTTAAACCATGTCACAAATCTCGAGGGGAGTGTTCACCATTTTTTAAATAGAAAAATGGTCAGCACTCCCCATGGGATTTGTGACATGGTTTAACAACATCCTATGTCTTCTATAAGTCTAGTGGTTGTATCGGGAATTAATAGGTTGATCTTTTGGTGCAACAAAAACCACTACTTGTAACAATTGGTATCAGAGCCAAGTGCCTCAGAGAGAAATTTTAACTACATGAGATTAATCAGATGGTGTACTTCAGGAAATAAATTCCTAAGTTCGATGGAGAGAATTATCTTGATTGGAAGAACAAGATGGTGACCCATTTGTAGTGCATTGGATTTGAAGTTTTTGATGTAACTATCAAAGCAGCCAAGATACCTACCCTTGAAGACCTTGCAAAAGAAGATGCTACTAATAGGCAAAAGGAATTATTTCATCATAATTCTATTTCTAAGGAAGCCCTTATTAGTGCCCTATCTGATGGTGAATTTTTAGAAACAAAAAAGGTAGATAGAGCCCAAAAAATATGGAAGCACCTAGAAGACATATTTGAAGATGATGAACAAGGAAAAGACACACACAGAAAGACATGGAAGAAAAGATACAATGCATTAGAGATGCTTCTTGAAGAAAAAATCATAGCTTATAATTAGAGGATAAATGAAGCAGTTTCTAGAATCAGAAACAATGGTGGAGAGATTTTAGAGGAGGACATCATGGACAAGTTGATGACTACTCTTACTCCTGAATATGAAAGCAAGATCAACATCCTTGATGAGACCATGCAGCTTATATCAAATTTCAAGAGAGACACTTTGATCGGAAAACTCTCAGCTTTTGAGATCTCAAGATTGAAGACATAATTAAAGAGTGAAACAACCTTCAAAGGAATAGTTCACAGTAAGAAATCTGCAAACACTTCTGGTAATTTTGATGATGATGATGAAGAGAAAACTCTAGAGGATTTCATTTCTATGATTGCTAAAGTGAAAAGAAAGGAAAAGGAAAATATGAAGGTCAATTACCATTCAAGTGCTTTTCATGTAATAAGATTGGTCACTTTGCATCTAAGTGTCCTACTAGAGCTAGAAAGTTCAAAAAGGATTACAAGGCTAAGTATTCTAAGGAATGCTACTATGCTAGAGATAGAGTATCAGATGATGAATCTGGTGAAGAAGAAATTGGATTCATTTCTATTATAGATAAAATGAATAATAAGTCAAGTCATGAAGATAAGAAAGGAAATCAAGAGCTTTCATTGATTTCACAAGTTGACATAAGGATAGATTGGATCATAGACAGTGGTTGTTCACAACACATGATAGGTGATAAAGGTAGGTTTGTTCATTTGGACAAATACAATGGAGGTATGGTCAGATTTGGAGACAACACTCCTAAACCAATAGTTGGTAGAGGAGCCATCACTTTGAATGGAAATAATAGTACTAATGATGTTCTTTATGTTGATGGTTTGAAACATAATCTTCTCAGTATTGGACAGTTACTTGGAAAAGGCTATTAATTGGAGTTCAAAGATGACAAATGCATCATTAACAACAAAGATGGTGTTATGATTGCATAAGGCTCAAAGAAAAGAGGTAATGTTTTTCAAATCAATTTAGAAGAAAGTTGGTTTATTTCTAAAGTTGATGATAGTTGGTTGTGGCATAAAAGACTATGTCATATCAATTTTGACAACATAGTAAAGATAAGAAATGTAAAGGAAGTAAGAGATCTAGCTAGCATAGAAAATCCAATTGATACTACATGCAAGGAATGTGTGATGGGAAAGTATGTGAGAAATTCATTTAGAAGCAAGCAAAATTCAACAAAGAACAAGTTGGATTTGATTCATACAGACCTATGTGGTTCAACTCAAACAAGATCATACTATGGTGAAAGGTATTTCATTTTGTTTGTTGATGATTATACTAGAATGATGTGGGTTGCATTATTGAAAGATAAGTTAGAAGATTTTGAGAAGTTCAAAATATTCAAAGCTAAGGTTGAGATGAATTTGGACTAAAGATAAAATGTTTGAGATTAGATAGAGGAGGAGAATTTACCTATAATAGATTTTATGAGTACTATGAAGAACATGGCATAAAGAGATAGTTAAGTGGACCTAGAACCCCTCAGCAGAATGGAATTGTAGAGAGAAGGAATAGGATGATCTTTGATACATTGTGCACCATCATGATAGAAGGAAAAGTTGCACACACCTATTGGAGAGATGTGGTCAATACAATAGTCTATACCATCAATAGAATTCAATTGAGGCCAAGCGCTGACAAAAATCCTTTTGAGCTATGGTTTGCTAATGTTCCCAGAGTAAAATACTTTAGAATATTTGGAAGCAAGTGCTACATCAAGAGGGATGAATCAGTAGGCAAGTTTGATGCAAGAAGTGATGAAGTTATTTTTCTTGGTTACTCTACTAAAAGTAAAGCTTATAGACATTTCAATTTAAGATTGAAAAAGATCATTGAAAGTGCTCATGTAAAGATTGATGAAAAGTTTATGATTCAAGAAAGATATCATGATTACTCACCTATGATTGAAGAAGAACCTAGACCCTCTACTAGTGAGATAGTTTTTGAAGAAATGTTTGACAGTATTGATGTGTTATTCAATGAACCTGAGACAAGTGAAGAAGAAACTCCTAAAGCTGATAAGTTAGCATCACCTAAAGTTCCAAAGTTTACATCAAGAAATCATTCCAAGATAGACATTATTGGAGATCACAGTGCAAAAATATGAACAAGGTCCCGAGCAAAGAACTCAGCTAGCAATGAAGTGGTATGTTTACTATCTCAGATTGAAACTTTAAGTGTTGAAGATGCATGTAATGATTCAGATAGGCATGATGCTATAAAAGAAGAACTTGATCAGAGTGTTAAGAATGACACTTGGGAACTTGTCCCAAAACCTAGTGATAAGAATGTGATTAGAACAAAGTGGATATTCAAAAACAAGATGAATGAAGATGGCACAGTGGTAAGAAACAAAGCAAGGTTAGTATGTAAAGGATATGCGCAAAGAGAAGGCATTGATTATTTAGACACATTTGCAATTGTGAGTAGATTAGAAACTATTAAGTTGTTTCTAGCTTATGCTACAGTCAAAAACTTCAAAGTTTATCAGATGGATGTCAAGTCAGCATTCCTAAATGGAGACTTGAAAGAAGAATTATACATTGAGTAGCCAGAAGGATTCACCTTATTAGACATACCTGATATGGTATGCAGATTGAAGAAGGCCCTCTATGGACTTAAGCAAGCCCCTAGAGCATGGTATGAGAGACTAGATAGATATCCAATAAATATTGGATTCAAGAAAGGAGCAACAGATTGTAATCTATTCATTAGAGCGATATCTGAAGGTTTACTACTTGTAGCTATATTTTTTGATGACATTATCTTTGGAGGTAATGACAAACTAAGTGCAAAATTTGCCAAAGAAATGTAGAATGAATTTGAGATGAGTATGATTGGTCCTATCAAATACTTTTTTAGGATTAAATGTGCAGTAGATAGATAAAGGAATTTTTATTAATCAGTCAAAATATGTGAAAGAGATACTGAAGAAATTAAAGATGGATGATTGCAACCCAGTATGAACCCCAATGATCACTGGATGCAAGCTTAAAAAAGAAGATGAATCACCAACAATTGATATAACATTGTATAATTCTATGATTGGTAAATTTATATATCTTACTCAGACTAGACCTGATATTTCAAATGCAATTGGCATAGTTGGAAGATTTTTAGCATAACCTAAACAAAGTCACCTCATGGAAGTAAAGAGAATATTGAAATATTTGCAGGGCATTATAGATTATGGTCTATGGTATCCTAATTTAGAAAATGTTGAGCTTCATGTGTACACTGATGTAGATTGGGCAGGATGTGTTGATGACAGAAAGAGTACTTTAGGTGGAGCAGTGTTTCTTGGTGATAGACTTTTCACTTGGACAAGAAAGGAAAAAAAATGTATTTCTCAGTCAATAGCAGAAGCAGAGTATGTTGCAACAACCTTGAATTATTCTACAATTGTTTGGATCAAGAAGATGATAAAGGATTTTGGAATTCAGATTGATTATCCTATTGTTATTCACTATGATAACACTACCACTATCAATATGTCAAAGAGCCCTATGATGCATGCAAAGACAAAGCACATTGAGATCAAGTATCACTTCCTAAGAGAGAAAGTGGCAGAGAAAGAAGTCAAGTTGGACTATGTGAGTACTAAAGATCACTTGGTAGATATATTCCCAAAGCTCTTACCTAAGGATACTTTTGAGTATCTCAGGGAGAAGTTGGGAGCCATTCCCTTCTCCGATTCTACTTAGAAGAAAGAAGGAAAGACATCAGTCCTTAGGGACTAGTGGAAGGTTGACTACTCTACCTTAGGAGTAGTACTGGTGCTTAAAATGAATGGCTCCCTTTTCCATTGATGTCAAAGGGGAAGTATATATAGAGTCATGAAAAAAAAAAGTAAAAAGGAGTCATAATATACTAAGGGGGAGCAACATTAAGATATGACAACAGTTCAGTTGAGGAAATGGAGAATATTAGAAAATATTGTAGTAGATGCAGGATTCATCTTTGGGGGAGTTTTGAAGAGGAAATGGAGAATTTTATAAAAGAAATATTTATTTGGGTTGGTGGTGGTTTTTCATTCCACATGTTTCCATCAATTCCAAAGGGGGAGATTATTGGAGATTTTCCAGCAAACCAGTACTAACTGTATGTTTGTAATTGATTGCAACATATGGAAAGTTACATGTGTGGAAGTCTTATGCAGTAATCTTTCTGTATATGTAGCATGGACATGATATCAACATGATATCATGGGCATAGAGGTCAACTATTACTACAGACAATTTTATTACAATTGGTGTCAATAGTGTTCCTGATAGAGTTATAGGCAGTGTTCTATGTATAGTTGTTTGTACATTTATCATGGAGCCTTGCACACTTGGATATATGTTGAAGACATGTTAGTGATGTTTTAGTTATGGACACATAGTCTATTGATTAGTAGAAGTGAAGTTATGTAGTCGCTATTCGTCAACAATAGTTTCCTGTGTTTATTCAAAAGAGCCGATAGAGATTTTATTGATTATGTACTTGCACCTATCTTGTGGGTATGAACCCTTGGATTTAAGCTTAGAGGAGAGTTATTTCTATTTTTTTAAGAGTACATGAGTTAATTCATCTTGAGGAGAAAGATCCAGTTGTTTTGATAGAGCCGACAGTGTGTAGCGTGCATCTACATTATCTTATTAGACAGGTCCCAGATTGTGTTGTGTGCATAGTAGAGCTAATAGAATGTTTGTTGGATTTTTTTATGTTTTCTCTAATATGATTTCAAGGTGGTTCTAATAGCCCAACTTGGTTATATCATTTGGAGGAAAGATATTTATAGGCAGTCATTTGTGATTGTTGAAGTGTGGTTCATAGTTGATTAAGCATAGTAGAGCAGAGTGTGCAAAGTGTTGAGACATCAGAAGAAGGTCTATGTGACCAAGTAATGTACTTTTTCTATACATTGGAACTGATCTAGACAACAATTCAAAGTGTAGTTCACCAAGATCTAGATATAGTGTGTATCTATTATTCAGAAGGTTGTAGCCTTCGCCCATTTGAGTAGTGAGCTCTTAGACAGTGTGTCCTCTCCCCTAATAGGGACAATTGTAAAAGACTCCTAACAAGGTCCGACCCTTGACCAGGTCTACTATACTAATTATATTGTAAAGAAACTCCTAACAGGGTTAAGGATCTTCTAACAAGGATCATAATACTCTAGTACAAAATATTAGTGGGTGTCAATTCCCACCAGGGTTTTTACCTATTTGGGTTTCCCCGTAACCAAAATATTGGTGTTGTGTTCTTGTGTTCTTTCATTGTGTTTATGATTTATGTTTAAGTATACTTAATTGGATAAAGAATTGAATCTTATATATAACTGATTCACCCCCCCCTCTCAATTATCTCTTGGGACTATTCCTAACAATTGGTATCAAATCTTGGTCACAAGTTTGAATCCCATCAGGTAATGCTGAGGGGGAGATTGTTGGAAAAATGGTCAGTGCTCCCCATGGGATTCACGACATGCCTTAATATCCTCATGTGTCTTCTATAAGTCTAGTGGTTGTATCAGACATTAAAAGGTCAATCTTTTGGTGCAACGACAACCACTACTTGTAACAAATATGTCAAAGAAGCATGTGATGCATGCAAAGAAAAAACACATTGAGATAAAATATCACTTCCTAAGAGATAAAGTAGTAGAGAAAGAAGTAAAGTTAGACTATGTGAGCACAAAATATCAGCTAGTAGACATATTCACAAAGCTTGTACTAAAGGATACATTGGGTATCTTAGGGAGAAGCTGGGAGTAATTCCCTTCCCTGAATCTTATTAGATTTTGTAGGAGTGCATCATTCCTCAGTGACTGATGAATGGTTGACTAATCTATTTTAGGATTAGTACTGGTGCTTAATTAATTGGCACGCTTTTCCATTGATGTCAAAGGGGGAGTAATTATATATTCATGAAAAAAAAAATAGTAAGAGGATACAATAGTTGATATTTAGAGCATTCAGCAGTAGATGGAGGATTCATCCTTTGGGAAGTTTTGTTGAGGAAATGAAGAATTTTATAAAGAATTTTAAAAAGGGGGAGTGAGTATTTAGCAAGAAGAAAAAAAATAGTAAGAGATGGAAGATTTATCCTTGGGGGAGTTTTGTTGAGGAAATGGAGAATATTAGAAAATAATTGTACATTTGAATTGGTGGTGTTTTTCATTCCATATGTTACCATCAATTCCAAAGGGAGAGATTGTTGGAGATTTGCCAGCAAGAGAGTTCTGACTATATGTTTGCCATTAATGAAAACATAATATGGTAAGAAACAGGTGTGGAAGCCTGATGAGGAGAGCCTTGAGTATATGGTTCCTAGATATGTTATCAGGATGATATCATAGATGCGGAGGTTGATTCTGAGTGAAGACAATAATATCATTGTCTATATCAGTGAGTGTTCCTAACAGGTCCTAGGAAGAGTTGTGTATGTGATTTATAGTATGGTTGTAATGAAGCCTTGCACATGTATATTTATGTTTTAGACATGTGTATGATGCTATGTTCATGGATGCAGAGTTAGTTGTGCAATACAAGTTGAGTTATGAAGTGTCTAGTTGCCAGTTATAGTTTCTTGAGTTTATCAGATGAAGCTGACATTGTTTTTGTTTTTGTAGTAGTTGTGATTACCATTTGGATATGCATGCTTGGATTAATGTTTGGAGAAGAGCTAAGAATTTTTGGTTAAGAGTGCATGACATAATTAAGCATGGGAAGAATGTATTAGTTAATTTGGTTGAGGCGATAGTGTGAAGCAACGTGTCTACTCTTATGGAGTTGCGCAGTCCTAATTTGTGTTGTGTGCTTAGTATAGTAGACTAAGATGTTATTGGAGAGTTGTATTATTTCTCTAATATGATTTCAAGATGGTTCTAATAGGCCAACTTGATTATACAATTTAGAAGAAGATATTTATAGGAAGTCATTTGTGATTGCTAAGTATGGCAAATAGTTGAAAGATAAGTGCAGAGCAGAAGGTGCCAAGTATTGATCCATCAGTAGAAGGTCCATGTGACTAAGAAGAGAGTGTATGATATTCATTGGAACTAATCAAGACAACAGGTCTACTTTTAGTTCACCAAAGATCCAAATATAGTGTGTATCTATTAAACAGAAGGTTGAAGCCTTCACCCATTTGAGAAGTGTGCTCTCAGATAGTGTGTCCTCACGCCTAATAGGGTTAATTATAAAAGACTCCTAATAGGATCAGACCCTTGACAAAGTCACTATACTTAATGCATTGTAAATATCAACTCCTAAAATGGTTGTAAGATCTTTGAACATGGATCATAATACTCTAGTGCAGTTTATAGTGGATGCTAATTCCAACTAGGGTTTTTACCTATTTGGCTTTCCCCATAACCAAACTTGTGGTGTTGTGTTAAGTGTTATATTATTATGTTTATGCTTAATGTTCTTCTATACTTAATTGGATATATAATTGAATCTTCTAGATAACTGATTCACCCACCTCCCCCCCCCTCTCAGTTATCTGTTAGGACTATTCCTAATAGATCTTTGATGACCGAGATGAAAATTGAAGTTCTTGCTTTTAATGACATGAGAGATTCTTATGAATTTGATCCTCATTTTTCTGAGTCATGGAGAAAGTGTACAGAACCTATTCAAGATCAACCAAGTACTAAATGGGAAGAATATTTCATTCAAGGAGGTATGTTGTTTAAAGGTATTCAGTTGTGTAAACCGAGAGGATTAATGAGAACTAATTTGATAAAAGAGAAACATTGTAGTGGTTTCACTAGACACTTTGGTGTTAACAAGACATTGAATTTGATTAAGGACAAATAATTTTGGCCATAGTTGTATAAAGATGTTCAGAAATTTTTGAAAAGTTGTGGAATTTTTCAAGTTGCAAAAGGAGTAAGTTAGAATATTGGATTGTATACACCAATTTATATTCCTAAGAAACCTTGGATTGATATCAGTATGGATTTTGTTCTTGGCTTACCGAAGATAGTATAATGATTCTATATTTGTTTTTGTGGATAGATTTTCTAAAATGGCACATTTTATACCTTGTAGAAAGACATTAGATGCAGTACTTATAGAAGATTTTTTCTTTAAGGAAATTGTCAAATTGCATGGATTACTGAGGAGTATTATCTCTGACCGAGAAAATAAATTTGTTGGATACTTTTGAAAGACCCTTTGGAGAAATTTTGGCACTGAGTTGAAATATAGTTCTATATTTCACCCACAAAATGATGGACATACATAAGTCGTGAATAGAAGCTTGGGAAATCTTTTGAGATGTCTAGTTGGAGAGACACCGAGTAATTGGGATTCTGTGTTGGCACAAGCAGAGTTTGCATACAATAATTCAGTGAATAGGAGTACTAGAAAAACACCTTTTGAGATTCTAAATGACATACAACTGAGAGGTATATCAGACTTGATGAATATTGTTGATGAAAGAAAGAGAAGTGCTAAAGGAGTAAAGATTGCTGAGTACATGAAGACATTGCATGAAGATGTCAAACATAAGTCAGAGAAAAGTAATATGAAATACAAAGACATAGTTAATAGATCTAAAAGACATAAGACTTTTGCAGTTGGTGATGAAGTAATGGCTCATTTGAAGAAAGGTAGATTTCCTGTTGGAACATATGGGAAGCTGAAAATGAAGAAGCTTGGCCCTTGCAAGAATTTTAAAAGATTTGATAGTGGAAATGCTTATGAGATTGAGCTACCTGATGACATGGATATATCACCTATTTTCAACATTGTTGATTTGTACGAGTACCATGAGTCAGATGAATAAATGACATTATTTGATGATTATCCTAAGAAATAGATAGAAAATGTTGAGAAAATTTTGGAACAAAGAATTGGTAGAAGTACAAGAGGAAAATAGTATATGGAATATCTGGTAAAGTAGAAGAATAGACCAATTGAAGACAATTCATGTATTTCACAATCTGAGTTGAATTCATCTTGGATTGTACCTGCTTCATGATTCAGAGAATCATTTCAAATAACCCCAGGTGTCTGATGCACAAGCATCTTGGGTCCTTGGAAATCTTGTGTCACCAAAAACATGTTTGTGTTTTCCTATGTTGCTCAGTTCCTTCTTTGACCGAGTTGGTTTGGTGTTGCTTAGTTTCCTTTTTTTACCGGGGTTTGTCAGTTATCTCTCTCCCGCTCAGTGAATTTCCCTAGCACTCGGTGATGCTTGTCTAGCACTCAGTTATCCTTCCTTACCGAGTTGTTTGTTTTAGTTTCCCATTGAGGCAAACTCTTGTAATTAATTATGGTTGCAGATTTAATGCTAGAATCTATCATTGGGAAGCATGTGGACCTAGATCTGGTCATTCCTTTTGTTGATGGTGGATTAGAAGGCTGACTTGTCTGGTAGCCTCCTGTATATAATGTAATCTTGTTTGTAGTTTTAGGACATCGATTGAGACATCAGAGATAGAATTTAGGAGATAGAAGATTTTTTCAGATCCTCACATGTTGGAGGACTTCAATACTTGAATTGTAATATGTGACCTAAATCAGGAAGGCCTGATAGCCCAACATGTATGAATCAATTGCAATAAATATATGAAAGTTACCTTCATTCTCTCTCTTACTTGTGTGTTGTTACTTCCATGTGTGATCTCTATAAGGTGGATCTAGTTAGAGTGTGCCTTTGGCCCCTCTCCCCATCCCCCCTTGTGTCAGGTGATATCTTTGCAAGGTGGATTTGGTTAGGGTGTGGATTTTGGCCCTCTACCCATCCTCCCTTGCATTAGCAAGATGTGTTAGTTGGAGCTTGGCAAGGTCATATGTATGGTCCTTCTTTCTTGTCTTCCAAGCTTGGTCCACTTCCATAAATGGGACACTATCCAACCGAATGGATTGATACGATTTGTGTGCTATCACCCTTATTGTGAATTCAATTTATAGGTCTATGATAGTAGAGATAGGCATGCATCACTTGTTCCATACCACCTAGGTTTTTTCTTGTATTTCCTCACTTTGACATCTCATAGTTTTCTTTCCAATGAGCTTAGGGTATTCACTTACCTAGTGAATCATATCTTTGGTGATTTGGATTGGTCCATCATCTAGCCAAATTTTCATATCATGTATCCTGCTCAGTAAAATCTTGATCCACTCTACTTTGAAATTTTGTGGAAAATCAAGGGCATGAACCAACCCTTTCTCGACAACCTTCTGGTGTTCAGGCTTCAACACCCCATTGCTGCATAGTTTATCATATGCTTCTCTAAGTTCATAATCATGGATCTCTCGAATCTTATACATGTAACATGAATGAATATCATTAATCATTAATACTTTATGTGAAATTGATGACATGGCTCCAATCAAATACCCATGATTGCACTTTTCGGAATGACCTGGAACTTATGTGGCTTACATGCCTCGTTCCTCACTAATTGAATATTGAAAACCTCTTTTCCTTGTTTCTTCATTGTAGCTGATGATGATGATGCCATATCTTGTAACTTAAGGGTTTGAATACTAAAAAGATTTACTTGGTAAAATACCTTGCACAAGTGTTCTTCAGATATTTTCAAAAAACACGCTATGAAGGTTTCTACAAATCACACTTAGCACTAATCACACTGGTTACTTACTCTTGAATCACTTTGAAAAATTTCTCAATTCACTGGTGAAATGAAATAAATAGTAACTTCCCTCTTTATATACTTCAAATGGTTGGATTAGGGCTTCATTAATGATCCATACACTTTTTAGGTGAGATACAACTATCTCGACAATCTCATGTTAAATTCAGTCAACATAAGCTCAGTCGATACAACCATTCAGTTACAAGTCAGTGTACATCACATCTCAGCTATCATAAGTACTCAAAAAACACTAGTGACTCTATCACTATAGATTAGAATACTAATGCTTAACATAAAATATGCAATGTAGTTCTTTGCTCAAATCTAACCTAATAAATCTTAATCTATGCAGATATGGATTTTTTCTCAACAAATGTTAGGAGTTGATGTAAAGTGAAACGTTATAAGATTCAGTTCCATACATAAATTCTTTGCTTAATTCAAAGTATTGTGATCACCTGATCCATCAGATTGGGTGAACTCAGGTGCACTGGGTTTACTATTGCTTGCCTCTTCTTTCTTCTTCCATGTCTTATTCATCTTATTTCTTATATGCTCAATAATTTATTCATTCTTTCTTTGATCACTGCTTGGTATGTGTGCTCTACAATCTTTCTTTAGATGACCAATCTTGTTGCATTTATAGCATACCATAATTCCATTCATCCAACTCTTGGATTTACCTCTGAAATGTGTCTTCAAACAATTTTCTCCAAGGTGGCCATATTTTCCATAATAGTGACAACTGTACCAAGTGTTGTAGTCCCAATTGTATGTATTACCCTTCTTAGGTGATTTGGTCTATTGATTGGATGACCACTTGGGTTTGGATCTACACTCAAATGCTCTATGTCCATATTTTTGATAGTTGAAACAATGTCCTTAAAATTTAGGTGAGGTAGGTGGATTACTAACCTTTTTCCTATATACATGTGCTTGATGTCCATGTTTCTTATAGTTAAAACAATATCCATTCAATTTTAGTTTAGGATCACACTTACCATGTTTTCTTCTATATATGTTGGTTGTATGTCCCAGCTTTCCATAGTGATGGCATGTGGGCTTGTTGTTCTTTGCCATAACATTTCTTTCCTTTCTACTCTTTGATGATTCTCCTTCCTCAGTGGATGATAAGTGCTCATCATGTCCAAGTCTAGATGTATCACTAGATCTTCTAGGTGACCTTAAAAACTCTTCAAAGTATCTTATAGATTCATTAGGCTTGTTAATCCTTTCATTGATCTCCTTTTCAGATCTCAGTTCATTCATCTGTTGATTGTTTTCTGATCTTAGATTGGTGATTTCCACATATTTCCTTCTCATTTCTTGATTAACCATGTCTAGTTGATTGTTTGTCAGTCTTTGCATGTCACTTGTCCTCTCATCAAGTCTTATTGATATTTTTATTTTTTCTTCTTCATTCATTATCTTATCTTATTCAGCTTTCTTTTTCTTCTCTACAACTTCATAGAGTCTTATAGATTGTATTTCTTATTCTCTCTTCAGATTTTTGATGTCCTCATTTAGTATGTTATTTTTCTCAAGAAGTTCTTTTATGGCTTTGTCACTTTCTGTAGAGTTGCCACTATCAAATAGTCCAACAGTATCCTCTTCTTTATATTGTGTTTCATTCTCTTGAATAGCCATTTCTATTCTTCTGCTTAAAGATTTCTTCAGTTCACCTCTGGCTACTTCAAGTTGTTGTAGTGCAAGCTAAATGTCAATTTTCTAATTCCCTATAATCTTTCCCAACTTATAGAATTCCATCTCAAGATCTTTATCTCACAAGCAGTTAGACTTCTTTAAGAGACTAAGGTTTGATACTAATTGTTGGAAATATATCAGAAAGTGCGATACTGAGGGGGGGTGAATCAGATATCAACCAATTGATTCATTTTGACATAAAAAAACTTGTAAAGTATAAGAATTAAACTTAACACTATAACAGATCTAATATCCTAATCATCATCCATGAAAATAAATATAACACAATGATTTTGGCTACCTACAAACCCTTGAAAGGTAAAGCTGGGGTGGGGATGACACCCACAAATCTTCACTACTGCAGTATTAAATTTTTCTTACTAGGGCTACAAGTTTGATCATATAAAATATGATATACTCTGTGAGGGGTCTAC
>BSBK01007755.1:0-30000 GCA_027943335.1 Chamaecyparis obtusa | reverse complement strand
TTGGAGAAAGTTACAGTATCTGGAAGCTGATAGTTTTATGTGAATTCTGTGTGTAGCGTGTAGAATTTATTAGTTTGTAGTTGAGGACTGACTCATTTGTAATTATTTGAGTTTGGTATATAAGAAGGAATTTTTTCCTTATTTTAATGTGTACTATAAATATTGAGATGTGAATATATGCATGAAGTGAAGAAAAGAGCTAATTCAGCGATGAAGGAAGACTTGTGAGTACAAAGATCTGGAATTGTGATCTTGCGTAGCAGAGAGTGCAGTTTTGGCATAGTGTGAAGGAGGTAATATATTTCATATTATTCTATTGAATAATTCTAAGATCTTTTGGACAGTGGGTTTAGAGATCTACCCTTGAAACTATTTGGGTAGTGGGTCCTTCTGTCTTCCATAAACTCTTAACCGGGTTAGAATCTTTTAACAGGGATTCAAAATCTCCTAATAGAGATTTATATGTACTAAATGTATCTCATAAAACTCCTAACAGGGTCCATCCTCTAACAAGGAACTTTCATATTAGTGCATCATTTTGTGGGCATCATTCCCACCGGGGTTTACTCTTTTCAAGAGGTTCCTTAGTCAACATATCTTGTGTTATTGTGCAATTGTGTATGATTATCTTTCTCTAGTTGATCAGTACATTGATTACATTGTTTAAAGCAGTTGAATGGATGAATTATCTGATAACTGATTCACCCCCCCTCTCAGTTATCTTGGGGATCTTTACTTTCTAACAATTGGTATCAGAGCAGCAGGTCCTTGAAAGAAAAGTTTAACAACTTAAGGAGATCCATGGCAAATTTCAGAAAAGAAAGCCCTAAGTTTGATGGAGTAAATTTTGACAACTAGAAAGAAAAGATGAAGACACATCTATTGTGTTTAGGACCAAGTTATTGGTTGATTACAAAGAATGAGAAGACTATCATTGAGGAAGACAATATAGAGGCAGGAACTAAAGATGGACTAGATCTATTCATGTGTAACATACTTGCAAGAGAAGCACTATTGTCAGCACTACCGGAGAATGAAGTGATATGAAAAATTCTGAGAACTTTGACACTAGTATTCAAGCAGACAACGCAGATGATTGAACAAGTGATACCTTGTACATCAAACTTTTCAAGAGAGACTCTTCTTGGAAGATTAGAAATAGCAGAGATGAACTTGAGATTATCAGGAGAGCTACCTAGAATGGAAACAACATTAAGTGCTCTTAACATTAGACCTACAAGAAGTACTAGTGTCAATGGAGATTATGCCAGCAGTAGCAGATCTGAGGAAGATAAGAAGATTGAAGAAGGTATTGCATTACTTGTAAAAAAAGAGCCAGATGGTAAAAAAATATTTAAATGTTGGGCTTGTTAAGAATATGGTCATTTTGCATGTAAATGTCCTAAAAGAGTTAAGAAGTATAGAAGCAACTTTAAACCTAGGAGATCTAAAGAATGTTATTATGCAAATGATGAAGATCTTGACGCAGGAATTGAAAAACATTTAAGTGATAGTGATAATGATAACTTTGAGGAAATAGGATTTGTAGCAATTAAAGAATAAAGTTTCAAATCTAATAAAAGGGAAGAAAAAGCATTAGTTTCACAAGTTGAAAAGAAATAAGATTGGATTATAGACAGTGATTGTTCACATCATATGACTGGAGATAAAAGAAAGTTTGTTAAGTTAGATAATTATGATGGAGGAATTGTTAGGGTTGGTAACAATGCACCTTGTTTGATTAAGGGTATAGGATCTATTACTCTTGATGGAAAGACTAACACTGATGATGTTTACTTTATTGATGGACTGAGACATAATCTACTAAGTGTTGGACAATTGGCTGATAAGGGTTATCAAGTTTGGTTTTCTGAGAAAACTTGTGTGATAAAAGATAAAGATGGAAATCTGATTGGAAAAGGATCCAGAACCAGAGGTAATGTATTTCAATTGAATCCTACTGAGATGAAATGTTTGATAACTAGGATTGATGACAGTTGGTTATGGCATAAAAGGTTTTGTCATATAAACTTTGATAATATTGTCAAGGTGAGCACTACACTTGCGGTAAGAGATTTACCTAGAATTATGAAACCTACTAACATGATTTGCAAAGAATGTATGATGGTAAAGTAGAAAAGGAGTTCATTTCCCAACAAGAAGTTCACATCGACAAAGAAGCTGGAGATTGTTTATACAGACTTGAGTGGTTCTACTAGGACTAGAGGATTCTATGGTGAAAGGTATTTTATGATTCTTGTTGATGATTTTACAAGAATGATGTGGATTGCATTTTTGAAAGAAAAATCTAAATTTAAGATCATGAAAAGCAAAATTGAGAATGAATCTGGAATGAAGATTAAGTGTCTAAGATCTGATAGAGGTGGTGAATTTACATCTAGAGAGTTTAACACCTTTTGTGAAATGAATAGTATTAACAGACAACTTTCAGCCCCTAGAACACCAGAACAAAATGGTATTGCAGAAAGAAGGAACATGTCAATAACTAAAGTAGCAAGAGCTATGTTGTTTGAAAATGATTTGGCTAAGACTTTTTGGAGAGAAGCAGTGAACACAGTAGTATACACTATGAACAAAGTACAAATTAGAGCAGATACAAACAAGACACCTTATGAATTATGGTTTGGACATACACCCTCAGTTAAGTATTTTAGAATTTTTGGAAGTAAATGTTATATAAAGAGAGATGATGATATAGGAAAGTTTGATCCTAGAAGTGATGAAGGAATATTTCTTAGATATTCTTTAAAAAGAAAAGCATATAGATGTTATAACAAAAGAACTAAGACTATTGTTGAAAGTGCAAATGTAAAAGTTGATGAGAAGTTTAAAATTTAGGAAAGAATGCTTGATTATGAATCTAATGGAGAAGCACAACCTCAGCCTAACATTGAAAATGCAGAATTATATTTTGAAACTAATAGTGATTTGCTAAATGAAAGTCATACTAAAGAAAATAGAGAAGAAAACAGAGAAGAAAATAGAGAAGAAAGAAGAAAAGAATCTATAGTCGGAACAAGATCAATAACTATGACACCTACCAAGTATACTTCAAGACATCACCCTATTGAGCAAGTTATTGAAAGTTTAGATAGAGGAGTTTTGACTCGAAATAAGGTACATTTATGTTTGATTTCTCAAATTGAACCTAAGACTACTAATGAAGCTTGTGAAGATAAACATTGGATTAATGCTATGAAAAAAGAACTAGAGCAGATTGAAAAAAACAAGACATGGGAATTGGTCCCTAGACCTGAAGACAAGAATGTTATTGGAACAAAGTGGGTATTTAGAAACAAGATGAATGAACAAGGAGAAGTGATAAGAAACAAAGCAAGATTGGTATGTAAAGGATATTCACAACAAGAAGGAATTGACTATGAATAAACTTTTGCACATGTGGCCAGACTTGAAGCAGTGAGAATGTTTCTAGCATATGCAACTTACAAGAAATTTAGAGTGTATCAGATGGATGTGAAGTCAGCATTTTTGAATGGTGAATTGGAAGAAGAAGTCTACATTGAGCATCCTAAAGGTTTTCCTTTGACACAAGAAGGAGATATGGTATGTAAGTTAAAGAAAGGTTTATATGGATTAAAACAAGCACCTAGAACCTAGTATGCAAGATTGGATAAGTATTTATTGAAATTGGGATTTATAAAAGGAACAACAGATAACAATTTATAAATAAAAGAAATTGAGAATGGTTTGTTGGTTATAGTTATATTTTTTGATGATATTATCTTTGGAGGAGAAGATGAAGCTAGTGACAAATTTGCAGATGAAATGAAGACTGAATTTGAGATGAGCATGATTGGAGAAATGAAATATTTTTTGGGATAACAGATAACAAAAAGTAAGGAAGGTATATTTGTAAGTCAGACTAAGTATTTGAATGACTTATTGAAAAGATTTGGAATGGAAGATTCTAAACCTGTTGGAACACCTATGGTAACCAGACATAAGTTATCTAACAAAGATGAGACACTAGCAGTTGAGCAGAAAAAGTACAGATCTATGATTGGAAGATTGCATTCCTTGACACATACAAGACCTAATATAGCACATTCAATGGGGATTGTAGCAAGATTTCAAGCAGAACCTAGAGAATCACATTATGCAACAGTAAAGAGGATACTGAGATATTTGAAAGGAACAATGGATTATGGATTATGGTATGAGCATTCTGATGATTTTACTTTATGTGCCTATACTAATGCAGATTGGGGAGGCAGTGTTGATGAAAAGAAAAGCACTAGTGGTGGAGCCTTTTTTCTTGGAGGAAAATTGGTCTCTTGGCTAAGTAAGAAGCAAAATTGTACTTCACAAAGCACACCAGAAGTAGAATATGTTGCAGCAGCAAATAATTGTAATCAAATTATTTGGATGAAGCAGATGTTGAAGGATATTGGAATAAAGTTTGATGAGCCTATTGTTATACATTGTGATAACACCAGTATAGTGAGTATGTCAAAAAATCTCGTTTTACATTCTAAGACTAAACATATTGAGATCAAGTATCATGTTGTAAGAGAGAAAGTTGTCGAAAAAGAAGTAAGATTGGAGTACATAAGTACAAAGGAGCAGATAGCAGATATATTTACAAAGCCTTTACCTAAGGATACATTTGTGTATCTAAGAGGTATGCTTGGGGTTATGCCCCAACTTGTTTTTGAGAATTGATGCAGATGATTGCATCCGTCCAGTGGTATATGAGCCCTATCTTTCTTCTGGATTGGATGTTGGAACTTCATCTATGGGGGAGTTTATGAGCTAAGTTATGAGGACTCTTGTTATTGTATTTTTCTGAAAAGTGTCTTTTGACATTAAGTTGTTGTTGACTTAGTGATGGAATTTCTATCATTGATGTCAATGGGGGAGAGATATACATGGAAAACATTGTGGATTGTATGAGAGAGTTGAATAGGAAAACGAAGCAAGATTTAATTTGATATTTTGCAATGATGTTGCAGTATTGGATTTTTGGAACATTGGATATTTTTCATCTATGTTGTTATCAATGCCAATGGGGGAAATTGTTAGGAATGAATGCAAAGTACTTTGGCAGTCATTCTGTAGTAGTTGTTGTTACATTCATGACTTGGATTGTCATTGATGTCAACATAATGATATTCTTGATATTAGTAGGAAAGAAGGTACAATTTTGTTTTTCACGTATGTTTTATTGTATATTGGATTTTGTGCACTTCATGGTATGTTCTTTGGTGTGTTATTAACCTATGGTTAACATCACAAAAATAAATTCATTCATTTGTGAGAGTCATGAGCATTTTGGTGAAAGGAGTGTTTAGACAGTGTTTCTGTGAAGTGATGTTCGGAAATCGGAAGATATCTCTTAGCTGGGATGGAATATCATTTTGCATAGTTAAAGGGATGCTAGAGACTCATTAATGATGATGTGGTTCATAGCACAAACTTTGAGGATATGTTTGGAGAAAGTTACAGTATCTGGAAGTCAACAGTTTTATGTGAATTCTTTGTGTAGCGTGTAGAATTTATTATTTTGTAATTGAGGACCGAATCATTTGTAATTATTTGAGTTTGGTATATAAGAAGGAATGTTTTCCTTATTTTAATGTGTACTATAAAGATTGAGATGTGAATATATGCATGAAGTGAAGAAAAGAGCTAATTCAGTGATGAAGGAAGACTTGTGAGTACAAAGATCTGGAATTGTGATCTTGTGTAGCAGAGAGTGTAGTTTTGGCACAATGTGAAGGAGGTAATATATTTCATATTATTCTATTGAATAATTCTAAGATCTTTTGGACAGTGGGTTCAGAGATCTTGCCTTGAAGCTGTTTGGGCAGTGGGTCTTTCTGTCTTCCATAAACTCTTAACCGGGCTAGAATCTTTTAACAGGGATTCAAAATCTCCTAACAAGGATTTATATGTATTGAATGTATCTGATAAGACTCCTAATAGGATCCATCCTCTAACAAGGAACTTTCATATTAGTGCATCATTTTGTGGGCATCATTCCCACCAGGGTTTACTCTTTTCAAGAGGTTCCCTAGTCAACATATTTTGTGTTATTGTGCAATTGTGTATGATTATCTTTCTATGGTTGATCAATACATTGATTAAATTGTTTAAAGTAGTTGAATGGATTTATCTAATAACTGATTCACCCCCCCCCTCTCATTTATCTTGGGGATCTTTACTTTCTAACAGTACATATGCCAGAGCCACCACCACCACCTGAGATAGTGCATAGAGCACCTTGTGATACATGAGATCAGATCAGAGAGCTTCTATGACTTCAACCATAACCCTTTTTAGGATCTATAGATGGTACAAAGATAGAGGCATGGCTTTTGAGCCTTGAGCACTATTTTTTTTTGCATCCTTATGAGAGAAACTTGAAGGCACATTTGGTAGTACATATGCTTATAGGTAATGCCTCTACTTGGTGGAGATAGGAGGAATATAAACATCACTTGACTTTAGACACCCTCACATGGGAGGTTTTTCTTGAGAGATTCAAATCTTGATACATGTTAGAGGATTTTAGACAGCATCGCATAGACAAGTTCCATGACCTCCAATAGAGGGGTATGACTGTGGCACAATACAAGAGAAAGTTTCTCGAGCTCCTTCCCTACATGGGTTATATGAAGGATGAGAAACTCTAGGTCAACCACTTTATCAAAGGGTTGAACCATGCTATATTAGATAGATTACGGTTGGTACCTCCAGGAGATTTTCATTATACCATTGAGAGAGCCATGGTTGTAGAGGAGAACCATAATCGGTCACAAAATCACAACTCCACACCACAGGCTTTTGGCTTCCAGAGATCCACTAGAAAGGGAATTAGAAACACACATTAGGATCATTCAGAGCACCTCAGTAGTAGCAGTAGCATCAGTCTCAGTAGAGTTAGAGACAGAGGCCTCCAGAGGGATAGCAGAGCTCTAAGCCCAAGCAGTGGAATTCACAGGGTCCTCAGCGAGATCAAAAATCTCAGTCACAGTATGCACCACCAACTAAGAATCATCAGTCTTCTAGAGGTGGATTCAGTGGGTCTAGTATGACAAGTGGACAACAAGAGTCCAGATCTCATGGGATCTAGATTCAGGCTAGAGGCCCATGTTACACTTATGGTGCTATGGGGCACATTGCTAGGGATTGTCCATTAGGGTATCCAACAGGTAGTTAGAGAGCATCAGCTTCAGAGCCTACGGTGGAAGACATGGGTAGATCTCATCGAGTGTTTGCAGTGGTTGATAACTACCAAGTTGAGCATTAGGCCACAGTTATTGAGGCTGCACGTATGATTGTAGGTATTAGTATTTCTATTCTATTTGAATCAGGAGCTACCTATTATTTCATTACTCCATCTGTAGTGGAGCATTGTGGGCTAGTGGTAGCTAGGTAGGATGTGAGTTGGGAGGTTAAGTTAGCCTCGAGTGCTAGGGTGTCAATCAATTCTTTGGTGAGAGGAAGTCATTTTTAGATTGGTGACATGACCACCACAGTTGACCTATGTATCAAACCACTTGGGTCTAACAATGTTGTTCTTGGCATGGATTGACTTTATGCCCATAGCACCAAGATGGATTGTAGGTAGAAGAGGATTGAGTTTGTAGATTATTTTGGTGTGCCTTCAATTATCTCAAGAGTTTAGAAACCTATCTCTCTTCATATGGTTTCCACTATGTAGCTTAAGCGGTGCATATGGAAAGGTTGTTAGTTATTTTTCATCACCATTAGTGATCAAGATGAGGAGGTTGAGAAGGAACCTTCCCTTAAGGACCATCTTATCTTGTAGGAGTTTGCAGATCTATTCCCTTCAGAGCTACCTGGTATGAAACCACCTAGAGCGGTGGATTTTCATATTGATCTTGTGCCAAGAGTAGAGCTAGTATCTTGAGTACCATACCGGATGACCACCAATGAGCTTAATGAGCTCAAGATTTAGTTGGAAGAGCTCTTGGAGAAAGGCACATTCATCCTAGTGTATCACCTTGGGGTGCACTAGTTATCTTTGTTAAGAAGGATAGATCTCTTAGGTTGTGTATGAATTACTAATAGTTGAATAAGGTGACCATCAAGAATCGGTATCAACTTCCTACGATCGATGACTTGTTTGATCAGCTTTAGGGTGCTCGCATGTTTTCTAAGATTGACTTGAAGTTGGGGTACCATCAGTTGAGGATTGTGGAGATTGATATCCACAAGACTGCATTCCATACTCGCTATGGCCATTATGATTTCACAGTGGTTCCTTTTGGACTCATGAATTCTCTAGCCATGTTCATGAGTCTCATGAATGGAGTGTTCCACACTTTCTTGGATAAGTTTGTAGTAGTATTCTTGGATGATATTTTGATCTACTTTCAAGATGAGCATGAGCATGAGGATCATTTGAGGTAGGTCTTGCAATGTTTGAGGGACAATCATTTATTTGGCAGTTTGTCAAAGTGTGCCTTCTTCAGATCAGAGGTTCTCTATCTAGGTCATGTGAAATTAGGAGATTGGATTGTTGTTGACCCATCTAAGATTAGAGCAATTATGGATTGGTCAGCACTTACCAGTGTGACCAAGGTCAAGAGTTTCATGGAGCTGATAAGTTATTATAGATGTTTTGTTGAGGGATTCTATAGAGTGGCTCACCCTATCACTTCCCTCTAGAGGAAAGGGAAAAAGTTCAAGTGGATAGAGAAGTGTGAGAGAGCTTTCCAGGAGCTCAAGAGAGAACTCACTAGCACACCTATTCTTGTAGTGTTAGATCCTTCAACAGAGTTTATAGTTTGCAAAAATGTATCTTTAGATAGTATAGGAGTAGTCCTTATGCAAGGAGGTTGAACTATTGCCTATGAGTCTAGGAAACTCAAGACTCATGAGCTCAACTATCCTACCCATGACCTTGAGCTCGTAGCAGTAGTGCACACTTTGGTGAGATGGAGACATTTTCTTTGGGGT
The DNA here is from genome assembly GCA_027943335.1 of Chamaecyparis obtusa. Classification (NCBI taxonomy): domain Eukaryota; kingdom Viridiplantae; phylum Streptophyta; class Pinopsida; order Cupressales; family Cupressaceae; genus Chamaecyparis; species Chamaecyparis obtusa. The sequence goes on along the minus strand of BSBK01007755.1, from coordinate 21,030 downwards.
CATAGATTTGAGCTTCACTCAGATCATTAGAGTTTGCAGTACATTTTCACTTAGCCAAATCTCAATGCTAGGCAGAGGAGATAGATGGAGTTCCTTTGTGAGTATGATTTGGATTTTCACTACATCAAGGGCAAAGAGAATGTAGTTGTAGATGCCTTGAGTAGGATATGTCATGAGCTTTCATCTATGTCTTTTAGCATAGATTTGAGAGGATGCATTTTGCAACACTCACCTAATGATGGATTCTATTCCGAGGTTTGTCAGATAGTTTAGTCATAGAGACCCCTTGAGGGGAAGTTCTCAGATTATTCCCTAGAATCAGATGACCTTCTCCATCATAGAGGACACATCTATGTACCTTCTTTCAGTGGGTTGTGTGACTTCATTGTTCTTGAGGCTCATAGAGCTCCTTATGCAGTGCACCCTAGAGTCAAGAAGTTACATGCAGATTTGAGGCAGCTTTACCATTGGCCAAGTATGAGATTGCACATTGTAGAAATTATGGCTAGATGTTTGGAGTGCCAGAGAGTTAAGGTAGAGCACCGCCATCCAGGTGGCCTTCTTTAGCCGCATGAGGTACCTGAGTGGAAGTGGGATATTATATCCATGGACTTTATGGTTGGTCTTCCTATGTCTTCTCTTCGCCATGATGCTATTATGGTGATAGTGGATAGGTTGACTAAGGTAGCCCACTTCTCAATAGTCTGTACTACTTTCATAGCACCTGCGGTGGCATAGGTATTCTTGCAGGATATTGTTAGACTTCATGGCATTCCTTGTAAGATTATTTTAGATAGAGATTCTCTTTTCACATCATCCTTTTGGAGGGAGTTACAGTCGGCATTGGGCACAAGGCTCAATTTTAGCATAGCTTATCACCCTGAGATAGATGGTCAGCCTAAGAGGGTTAATCAAGTATTGGACGATATGCTTCATATGTATGTGATGGATCACCAGATTAGATGGGAGGAGTACTTGCACTTGGTGGATTCTTGATGCAAAAGCATCCTAGGTGTAAGAGTAATCTTGCATCACCCAAAAATATTTCTGTTTTCTTTTCAATAAGGGTTATCTTGTGCAGAGCTACTATTTATGGAAACTTACTATTTTTAGTAAGTTGGTCATATGATCTTAGAATGTTTTGATTTCATAGTCGGAGGTTCATCCTAGTCATTTCAGCCTACCAGTTGAGTTTCATTGCCACATTATCAATATTGGTGAAGTTATTGAGGTTTTTGGGTATGAAATCTTTCATGTCAATTTTGAAGGCCTTAGAGGCTCCAAATCGTGATCGACCCTCAACTGTAGATCTCGTCATGACATTTCTGAAAAGTGGTTACAATAGAAAAATAGAGCTACAGTTAGAAAGTTATGGCCTCCAGAAGTTGGGTTACCTAAAATTATATTTTGTATTTCTTTTGAGCCAACCCTATTGTAATAATTATGAAAATTTAAATAATTCTATGTATAGTCAGCTTTAAGGGCTAAATTTCTGGAACCTTCTCGAGCGGTGGAAATTGCCTATATAAGAAAGGTCTGTAGTATTATCTTAGGCAGTTCGGGATGGTTCTAGGTGGTAGATCTAGATAATAATTCGAGGCTTTATCTTACAGAATATTGTAAAGGAATGCCCATGTGGCTTGGCATATTGTAATTCTGAAAGTTTGTAATTCCACATTTGTGGAGATAATAAGAAGCCAATTTTTTGTTCTTGCATATTCTTGTTGTTTCTCTGTTTCTGTTATGTGTTTGAGGTATTAATGGGAGCACCCTTCATCAAGTGGTATTAGAGTAGGCATTCCTAAGTGTGTAAAAAAATCATCAATTGTGAGGTAGTTTGCACCAGGACCATGGGTTAGGGTTTCTGTATAAACAAATCACCGATTGTGAGGCAGTTTGCACCAAGACCATGGTTAGGGTTTCTATGTAAATAGATCACCGATTGTGAGGTAGTTTACACCAAGACCCTGGTTAGGGTTTCTATGTAAATAGATCACCAACTATGAGACAATTTGCATTAGGACCATGGTTAGGGTTTTAGCGAGAAGCGCAAAAATACCTCCACGAAGGGAACATGGCAGAAGAGCTAGTGTTGTAACACCTGAGGCTAGGGAACTGCAGAGACAAGTGTGAGCATTGCAAGAAGAGATTTACAGAGGAATGAATCTTAATGTCAGAGATGAAAGTGAGGATGAAGCCGAAGAAGAAGATCAAGGAGAAGAAGTCAAAGTTGTGAACCAGGAGGAAGAAAGACTTTTTTGAGCCATCTCAAAGATCGGGAAAAGATCTAAGATTGAGGTTCTGACATTTTCTAGAAATCTTAACCCAGAGGAATTGATCAACTGGATCAATGAATGTGAAGAATATTTTGAGCATGAAGATATTGAGGATCCTAATAGGGTCAAATTTGCAAAGGCTAGACTGAAGGGTCATGCAAAGATCTGGTGGCAAGAGATTCAGTTGGACCAAAATAGAAGAGGAAAGGATAAAATCACATGATGGGATTGGATGGTGGATAAATTGAAGTGACAATTCATTCCTATTGATTATGAGCTTGACCTACTAAAGAAAATACAAAGTCTGAAGCAAGTAGGAAGATCTTTTCAAGAGTATACAGAGGAGTTCTATCGAATCCTCATCTGAACAGGCCATGCGGAAGCTGATAAGGAGAAAGTTGCCTATTACCTTAATGGGTTGAGGTCGAGCATTCAAGAAGAGTTGAATTTAGTTCGAATGAATAGCATTGAAGAGGCATACCAGTTTTCCCTAAAGGTAGAGGAAAAATTAAACAAGAAATTTGAGAGCAGACAAAATGGAAGAGGTCACAGTGGACAGTCTGGTGGACGGTCATATGGAGGCCGAAATGAAGATCCAAAAAAGAAGGATGAGGCTAGTAGCAGTCAAATCAGAGAGGAAACAATTTCAATCATTTCCAAGATCAGAACAATAGAGATCAGAGAGAAAGAGGAAGAGGACAAGGTTCCGGAAGAGAAGGCTTTCATGGAACATGTTTTCACTATGGAGAGGAAGGTCATAGGGAAGTTGAATGTCCTCAACTCCAAGGAAGGATAGATAGGAGGAATGAAGGCCAGGCTAGAGTGGCACATGTAGATGAAGATGCTAAATCCTCATATTCTAAAGATGCTAAAAGAGGAGAAATGTTGATTAATAGAAGAGTCCTACTAAGTGGTGAGAATGAACCTGAACAAAGGAGGAGCCTGTTTCGCACTAGATGCAAGTGTGAGGATAAATTCTTTGATGTGATTATTGATAGTGGAAGCACTAAAAATTTGGTGTCAGAATAGATGGTGACAAAGTTGAAGCTCAAGAGATAGAAACACCCACATCCATATTAAATTACCTGGGTGCAGGATGACCACAAGGTCATGGTAAGTGAATAGTGCCTAGTGAAGTTCAAGATTGGTAGATACCATGATGAGGTACTATGTGATATCATATCTATGGATGCATGTGATATGTTGTTGGGTAGACCTTGACAATTTGATAGATGTGTTGTACATGATGGTCATGCAAATACCTATTCCCTAACAAAGGATGGAGTGCGACATAAGCTAAAACCATTGAAGAAAATAGAAGAAAAGGTATGTGGTAATGCAAGAATAACTTTTGTTGATAGAGAAAATTTCTTGGATGGTATGTGGCATGAGCATATGTGTTTTACCTTAATTCTAAAGGCTAGGAAAGAGGAAGTAGAAGATGTACCTGTAGAAGTTGTAGAATTATTGAATGAGTTTCAGGATATTGTATCTGATAATGTGCCTAATGGATTACCACCAGTAAGAATGATCAGTCATTAGATGGACTTGATCCCAGGAGCTAGTTTGTCAAATAAGGCAGCACACAGAATGATACTAGTAGAAAGTGAAGAGTTGAAGATAGATTTGAAGTTTAGTTCGTCACATCATCCATAGATTGTATATGGGAGTAGTCCCAGAAATGCATCTGAGTTGAGGAAGATAGATAAAAGAGAAATAAGTAGTGCTGAAGCTGAAGATTTTGCAAAACATTTGAAGAACATCTATGAGGAGGTGAGGAAGCATATTACCAAGATGAATGTGCAGTATAAGGCTAAGGCAGATGAGAAAAGGAGGCATAAGGAATTTCAGGTTGGAGTTGAAGTCATGGTTCATTTGTGGAAGGAGAGATTTCAAGTTGGTACATATAAAAAGCTAAAAATGAAGAAGTTTGGGCCATATCTAACAGAGTATCATGAAGAAGGTGTTGAAGATGAGGTTATAGTAGCACAATGGAGTATCAAAGAGGTTAAGGATATACTGGATAGTCATGTCGATAGAAGCACAAGGAACAAGACATATGAAGAATATTTGGTCAAATAGAAAGGATGATCAGTTGAAGATTCATCATGGATAACGAAGGAGGATGTTAACCGTCTTGGTTTTCCTTTACACACCTGAGTCATGACAGGGTCACTTCTCAAATAAGGGCTATCTTGTATTACCCAAAAATATTTCTGTTTTCTTTTCAATAAGGGCTATCTTGTGAAGAGTTTCTATTTATGAAAACTTACTATTTTTAGTAAGTTGGTCATATGATCTCAGAATGTTTTGATTTCATAGTCGGAGGTTCATCCTAGTCATTTCAGCCTACTAGTTGAGTTTCATTGCCACATCATCAGTATTGGTGAAGTTATTGAGGTTTTTGGGTATGAAATCTTTTAGGTCAATTTTGAAGGCTTTAGAGGTTCCGGATCGTGATCAACCCTCGGTTGTAGATCTCATCACGGCGTTTCCAAAAAGTGGTTATAATAAAAAAATGGAGCTATGGTTAGAAAGTTAAGGGCTCTGGAAGTTGGGTTACCTAAAATTATATTTTGTATTTCTTTTGAGTAGACCCTATTGTAATAATTGTGAAAATTTAAATAATTCTATGTATAGTCGGTCTTAAAGGCTAAATTTCTAGAACCTGCTCTAGTGGTGGAAATTGCCTATATAAGAAAGGTTTGTAGTATTGTCTTAGGCAGTTCGGGATAGTTCTAGGTGGTAGATCTAGATAATAATTCAAGGCTTTGTCCTACAGAATATTGTAAGGGAATGCCCATGTGGCTTGGCATATTGTAATTTTGAAAGTTTGTAATTCCACATTTGTGGAGATAATAAGAAGCCAATTTTCTATTCTTGCATATTGTTGTTGTTTCTCTATTTTTGTTACATGTTTGTGGTATTAAGGGGAGCACCCTTCATCAAGTTTGCCTATAATAATGGGCATCATTCATCTTTGGGTATGCCACCTTATCAAGCCTTGTATGGTAGACCTTGTAGGACTCCTTTGAGTTGGGATAGGATTGAGGATAGAGTGGTTGTGGGAGAACAGTTAGTCAGAGAGTGGAGCAGCAGGTAGACTTGATCAGGAAGCATCTCAGAGAGGCTTAGGATAGAAGAAGAAGTATGCGGATGCAAAGAGGACTAATTGTGTTTATATGGTTGGAGATAGAATCTTCTTGAGAGTGTGATTGCATAAAAGCCCAATCCATTTTGGAAAAGGTTCTAAGCTTGCACCTCATTTTGTTAGACCTTTCAAGATCTTAGAGAGGATAGGCCCAATTGCATATCGACTAGCTCTTCCACCTAGCCTGTCGTGTATCCACGATGTATTTAATATTTTTTCTTTGAGGAAGTATATCTATGATGAGACTCACATTGTTGATTGGGATGCCTTATAGGTGGACTCGGATGGACAACTAGCGTTGGAGCCCATACGTATTTTGGCTCACAGGACACTAGCCCTTTGAGGTTGAGAGATGAACTAGGTTAGGGTCTAGTGGGATTGCTATGATGAGGTTATGGCTTCATGGGAGGATGTAGAATAGATGATAGCATAGTATCCCCACCTTTTTGATGAACTCTAGGAGGAAGTTCATGTCTAGCGGGGGAGGATGTGAGGCCTCACCCTGTGACATTATTTCATAGAAGATTATTTTCCATCTTTGGCCTCATGTTGACACTTTATTTTATCATGTTGGACCATTTGGACAGAGACATTTTAATTTGATACTATGTCATGACTTATGATTATGTAATGATGTTATAGGACTTTTACTGTTATGCTATTTATTAGGTCATGAGCATAGTAATTGTTAAATCTTTGATTTATGTATGATACTTTGATGTTACATTCATGTTAGGCAAAATTTGTGAGAAATGATCATGATTATTATATTAGGTGAATTAACATGTATCATTTATTCTTGACTTTATATGCTTTAGAAATGCTATGTTGAAAATGATGAGAATTATTATGAAATGCAGTTAGAAATTTATGATGTTAAGAACGTGATTTTTAGATGTATTCTATTTGCATATATATATATGATATTTCATGAGCTACTGATATTTTGTCAAGTGTGCGAGTAAGACCATGGATATATCGGGGGAAATTAAAGATGGATATTTATAAAATCATGTTAAGCCAATGTTATCTCCAAGGGGAGAAATTAACCTCATTGTAAAGTGTAATTTTTGTAAAAGTTATGCAGGAGTGTAATTATTGAATTATGTTTATTTTATTTTATTATTTAGTCTACTTGGCATACCATGTCTATTGTGTTGTAATGTGATTTATTTGTGGTGTTCATTGACACATGTCATGTGAGTTGGCATGCCCAAGTGCTTAATGTGTGTGAGTGGTCTCTATTTTTAAGGGCCATGAGTGGGAATCTCTTTCATTTTCGGATTCAATCTTTAGGTGGTCTTTTGAGTGGCTTTTAATGACCATTTATGATAGTGGAGGTTAAAAATAGGCTACTCCATAGCGGTGCCATTTGTTGGGGGTCAAATTTTAACCATTATGATGCATTTTGACTATTTTTGCCCTTCCAAAAGATGCCCTTTAGAAAAGTGACGAAATTAGAAGAGGCATGTCAAGCCCACTCTTTATTTTGAATTTTGAATTTGAATTTCCCTCTTTTGATTGAAGGGTTTAGGGTTTGCCTTCTTAAGGAGTTGGAGGGAAAATTTGTGGGTAATTGCCCACTCTCCAATTTTTGCAGACTTGAGAGTTTGTGAGATTGTACATCTTGTTTTGAATTTTTGTTTTGGGAGATTTTGGTTGTTGCATAGAAAATGAGACTAGTTGGAGGGATCTCATCTCAACCCTCTTGCCATTAGCTTGGACCAAGGTTGGATCTTGAATTCTCTTGTCCTTATTACTATTTGTATATTTTTACTTCTTCCTATGTTGTGTGAATCATAGTTCTATATGTAAAATTCATGGCTTCTTATCTTTGCATGTATGTGTATCTTCGTTTCTTTGTTGCATTACTTTCTTGGGGTGTGCAAGGCCAAACTCACCCTTGGGAGAGAAGAGAGCTTTGATTGGTGAAGGAAAAAAGTTGGGACTACTCATCTAGTGTAGATTCCTTCCTCAAGGAGAAAGGGGATAAGGCATGGATGTATGGGCATCCATGTTCCCATCTTATGTTTATTATTATTGGGGGTCATAAGGGAGTTGATATTGTGTGGAATGTGAAGGGTTGTTGGTTGTATATTTGGCCTTGTGAAGGCGTTATGAGCAGATTTTTAGGCCTTCTTGAAGGCTGGTTTATTCTTGTATTTTGGCATTCTCCTAGTTGGGTAGCTTCAACCTTCACCCCTACAATGGGTCCAAGGTGACCCAATGTGTGCAAAGCCTTAGGAAATAGAATTTGATGTTCATGTGTATTTCTATTTTTGTTGTGCATATTCTTAATGTATGCATGTTGAATCCCTATCCATCTTTGTTTTCCCCTAGCTCGGGGGTGGCCATAAAATGGCCTAGGTATGGAGGTGAGTCTGCATGGTCTATTTGTTTGTTGCAGATTTCCTCAAGACTCAGCTTGCTTGTTTCAAGGAGTTAAAGGGAATTTTTGGGATACTTATACCTTCTCAAGGTAATTGAGTTTGATTGGCCTTGAGCCTTTGTGTAATGATTTAAACAAGGCTATGTTGAAAAGCCTAGCATTTGAAATGCTTGTATAGTAGATTAAATATTATATTTTTCTCCTATTTATTGAACAATATGTTTATGAGAAAGTTGCATTGATTTCCTTTATGTTGGAGAAGTATGAAATGAATGTAAATGTTTTGGTTCTCTACATGTAAGATAAATGATGTCTTTATGCTATGAATTCCTTTCCAAGAAAATTTATTTACAATATGTTAAGTTTGTGATTCAAAGAAAGAAAAGAATACATTTCATTTTATGAAAAGTCATCAAAGAAATAAATGTTTATCAAAATTTGTGTTTGAAAGCTAGCTTAAAATGTTCTAGAATTAATCTCATGTTTTATGGTGATTATAAAATTTTTAAACAAAAAATAGAAGAAATTAAATTAGTATAGACTATGTACGAAGGGAGCTTTATACATAGATCATGGGCTATAGATCTTTTTATTTCTTTTGTTAAATGAAAGGGCTATATGTTTAAGGTTTATAATATAAATAATCTATATATGAAATACTCTCTGATTTTGTTTATAACCTCATTGTTTCTATTTATTTAATCTTGGTAGTTATTTTAATGCAACATATATACAGATTTATATTTGATACCTTTCTGTAATATATATTAGCATATATATATATATATAAACTGCTATATATTAATTTGGGTATCTATATTATTACATATATATATTCGGCTATATACATATGTAATAATATAATATATATCTCTTAAGCCGAATCATGCACTAGTTTTATTTTATAATGTTGAACGAAAATTTTCATACCGTAACATTAGTATTGCTTTTGAGTCGCAGATTTTGTTATGAAATGCATCACCAAAAACTTTAGGATTCTCAAACTAAGATATACATATCTATACCACCATTTTATTGTAGACCTTATTAATATAAGATTTATATATATTATTATGTATGCACACATATATTGAAACATATGTGTGCATATATAATAATGTATATATTGATGTCGCTGTGTAAAATATTATTATTCACCGAAACCTATGCTAGGGTAATACACTGTCATTGCTGTTTCTCTTCAGACGTGACTTATAGTGTAAGAATTAATCTTTTTTTAACGAAATGGATTATCAGAACCTGCGAAGACTTTATCGAACCTAATGTAATGATTTATCACTGAAACTATAATCCTTGCAAATTTATATGCATATAATACTTCCGTTAAGTTTCTATTCTTGCTATTAACAAATTAGACTATTATTAAAATAATTTTTCTATACCAAAATTTGCATTGTTTTGGTGTGACTGAGAAAGGCTGGTTGTAGCACACCACACTGCTTGTTGTGTCGAAGCTGTCTTGGATGGCGGATGGAGCCTGTGCCAACCCGTCACCCCTAATGGAAAACGGTAGGGGCCAACCCTCAACTCAAACCCGTGTGCCGACCTTGCTGACGCCGACCTGTGACAGTCACCGGCAGGCCATGCTTGCCTTCGATCCGCATGAATTAAGATCCTTTCTTATTGTCGTATGATTTCTTTTTATTTAAAGAAAAACTCAACTAAACTTTGAATGTCGTCATATTTGAGTATGCAATGCTCAGAAGCTAGTGCGTTGCAATGAACAGATTTATCGGGAAGTAGCATATTCATCCTTTCTTAGTAGACGTGGATGTTGCTAACAGACAAAGTCATATCAGAGGGGATAGCCAAACTGTACAGTAAACTAATATTTTAATCTGGAAATTTTAGAGGCCAATCTAAACCCTAAATCCAGATTAGGGTTAGGGCTAGCATAGGGGCCATAAAAGGGTTTCTACATTTTGATTATTTTCAAATTAAATTCTCTTTAATGAGTCAGTGGAATATTAATATTGACCTTTATTCATCTCCTATTTTAGCTCCTTAAATTTTGTAGTTTTTTAAATTAATAATAGCCTTTTGTTTTTTTAGTGTTTTCCCTATTATTACGAGATTTGAATTGATGTTGGGCTAGATTGTTATTTTTTGATATTTTACTTTCTATTAATCTTCTAGTGAATAGATTTTAGCTTCTTTTTGGTCATTTCATTATTTATTCAATTTAGTTGTGTTAATGTAACTTCTTTGTAATTAACTAAATTATTAATTTATAATCTATTAAAGAGTTTTAAAATTCTACGTATCACGTTTAATTCCTTTATAAATTAATCTAGGTCAGATTAATATTATTTAATTTAATCTTTTAATGATATAGAATTATTGTCTTATGTAATTGCCTTTAGCTTTTGGAGTCATTTGGATTAGGGAATCATTCCTCATGCCCTCGTTTGGGTGAACCCTAGTTGGTTATTACTTCGACCTAATGCTCATGATGTAATGGGGATGTCGGCAAGCCATCACTTGTATCGAATCCCCTTGTAAGCTTTGTGCACTAGTTGATGTTTTGTCCTAGTGTTTTAGTATGAAACCTTGTGTTAGTGACTTTAGAAAAAAAAAAATTGTTGTGTGTGTTTTTCCCTAATTTTGGGCATGACCAACATTGCCTAGAAAATGACTAAGTGTAAGACACTAATAGACAAAAAAACTTTAGGAATCAATAGACATAACCTATGACTTGTGTAGAGGATGTTGTATACCTTATGGTATTGGATGTACTAGTTATTCATAAAAGTTAATCGTAATTATTCTTAATTTAAATATTTATTTTGTTGTACCTAATTCTACGTCATGGGACCCTTGAGAATTGTTAACTGTAATTGAGTTGTATCTATGTAATTGTTTGTATCTCATGGTTTTATTGCTTTCATGTTGTTATCATCATTGTTTGTAAACACATAAGAAATAAAGTATTTTGTAAACTTAGTGACATGTATTAGGTTAAATTCTCATGGGTTCCCTAGTAGGGCATTACAACACACTTCATACACTATGATGCAATTATTTGACAATAAAACTAAATCTCAAGGTAATTTTTAGTCTATTTAGTTCAATAAATTTCTAAAACTATTTCCAGTTAAGTGCTCACTCAAGACTGCAAAACTTTTCTATAGTGGGGATGACCATATATTATTCTAAACAACCAATAAAACCTCTATGAAATTCTTACCAAATTTATTAATTAAGGCAATAAGCCCACCAATTTTGGTTTTAAAATGTCATTAAAAAAATATATCATTTTAGAACAATCAGTAGGAATAAAGGAATTACAACATATGCTAATTACTACTCCTATCTCTATAAAAGTATGTAACTAACAACATCCATAAATTTTAATGACATGTGATGTTTTTATGAAGTGCATATCCTAAAAAAGTAAAGAAAGGCTTTTGGTGATGCCATACAGTTTCTCACTCTAGGGTATATCCTTTTACTAATAGAAGAGTCTCCTATAGCTACAAATTTTCCATGAAAAGTCTCTGGTATACATTAATACCTATGATTACCACAAACATATACATAAGCTATCTCCAAGGCATCAACACTACAATTTTAGGAACAAATGTTGCAACAACCAAAAAAGAGTCATTCGATTAAATATGCTGAGAAACATTTTAATTTAATAAATTAAACTATGAAATTTAGTATTAGTGACATACATAAAAGATATTAAAAAGAAAAAAAATCACCTTAGTAGAAATTGAAATTTTTAGAACCATACATTTTCCTTCCCTTTGGAATGGTCCTGCCATATGAGCAATACAATCGACTCCTTCATTACCATACCATGGCTCAGACATTTAAAAAAAAAAAGCCATAAATCTCAAGCAAGGAATAATCCTTAGAAAGAAAAAGGAAAAAAAAATGTATTATAAGAACCTATATTTTCTCGAGGACAATGCCCTTGGCCTGAGAAATGGTTTCTTCTGCTCATTACAAAGATGGCTCTTCTTGTAAGCTTTGTCTACCCATAAATACTTTTTTATATGATTCTCTAGCTTATAACTTGATCCCATGCCCTATGTCTTCTTGTTCAATTTTCCATATTTTATTTGAGTAAATCTCCTCACCTTTAACAAAGGGAACAACACTTAGCTATTAGAAATTTTTTTTTTAATTATACATTGGTAGAGCTTTTAAATTGGAGATATATTACCACATCTTGATTGGATTAGATCACTTTAAGAACTGCAACTAATCTTGTTGGCTCAGAAGGGTAGGAAAATAAATCCAAAAATTCCAATGAATATGACATATTGACATGTCATTATAACTTACAACATGTTGATAAGTAACCCAATGGTGGATCTCATCATTGAATCAACACATAGAGATATTATGGACAATGACTTAGTTGTTTCATTTTTATGGAGGTTTTGGGATGGTGTGGAGTATCTTAGAATCTTTGTTGATGCATGAGAATACTTTTGGGACTGACCTAGATTGTATATGCCTCACAAATGCAGCCATCATTTGGAGGGGAAAGCAATAGGTAGAGGGAATCAAAATTTGGATTTGATTGCACTTTTTTATAATCCTCAAGAAATAGTACAATTTTAAAAATAAAACCCACCTAATTTTGAGTCCATAGGAAAAAAATATAGAATCAAGAATTCACCCTAATGAACCAAAATGTTCTTGAAGAACCTAAAATTGATAAAAGGGGAAAATATTAACAGACCTTTATATTGGCTACATTAAAAAATGATGGGTCTTTGAATGTCTTCTTGTCTATTTTTGGATTTTTTTGCCTCAATTTGTATGGGAATCAAGGAGGTATAGTACATCTTACTTTCTAAAAAATTTTGTTGCAAACCTATTTATGTGTTTCTCACATTTGGATGGATTTAAAGCATTCTTAGATCTGTAATACAAGTTGTTGCAGATTTTTAAAGATGCCAAGGCATTTTGTAGGTGTAATGAGTTGGTAGTTACCATTAAGATGCTCTTGTAAAGCTAGAATGACACTGGAATATGCTTGTAACAACTGAAAACAATTGGCATGAGGAGATTTCTTACTCTTCTTAGAATTTTCTATTTTCCACCTAGCTAAGGGATTCTTGCAACATTTACTGAGTTGCAATGAGTGTGTGTATTAAGATATTTGTTATTCCACATTCATTGATATTTAGATCCCCCTTGAGTATAAGGATGACTTTCTCAAGCACATTTTAAAGAATAATTATTTGAAATGTAGAAGTATTTATTTATATCCTCTAAAAGTGAAAATGATTTGTGTATAATAATATTTGAAGACAATAAAAAAATATTGTCTGAAACATTTAACAATATACAAAAAAGATATTTTAGTGAGATAATTAGCTTGATAAAATTTGTTTACTTGAAATATAATATATGATGAATCATTATCATAACAATTGTGATTATTAAATCTTGACCTAAAAAACTATTTTTCAAAACAAAAATCAAAATGTATTGCACTTGCAAATACTTTTCATATTAATATAAACAACCAAATAATTTTTCCATTAAACAAATAAAAATTTGAGGGTGTTTGTAAAGATGAGATATCATAATATAATATGCAAAGAATTTGAAAAGAAAAGAAAATTGCATGGAGAAAAAAGAAATTTAAATGCTTTCCCATTATAGAAATTCTGACAGTATATTGTGCAGAAAAACTTGACAATAAATTAGTGCTTGACATACTATGTAAAAACATATCTATAGGTTAATTTTTCCCTAGTTTCACAAGGGCATGACAAAGCTTCCCCTTTAGTAGTGTCCTGCATATCAAATAATATGATATAGCCAAACCTGACAGGCCATTAGCATGAATCCCACATTAAAAGAAAGAAAAAATTTGTTCCAGTTGTTTATCTTTAACATTTGATATTGAAATACCAATCATCAACCATATTATGTAATGCATATATAAAAATTGATAAAACACTATACCAAATATATGTAAGAAATGAAAACTACCTTACCAAATTCTTGTACCTAGACCCCCAACTTGAGCAACTTAGAATTTTAAATTAGTAAAGTTTTCTATTAAATATTGTTTCCAATAAATGTAGTTCAGTTTTTCTTCCATCTCTAGTCCAACACAAATTGGAGGTGTAATACAATGATGCTAAATTATTTTACTTGTAATTTTGAGGTTTTTATGTATGACATATCTATTTCAAATCATTGCAAAACACCCCCATGTTAAACGCAAGCTATTGTTAGGTTGGTAGGACATACCACTTGTGAAAGGAAGTTATATGTTCAACATATAAGAGACCTCCCGTCTCACTTGATGAATTAGCTAACTATAGAAACATTGTGATCCCAGTGGTGACAATCATGAAATTTTAGTTATGTGTACATTGCTATAACTTGTGAAGACCATCTGGTTATCATCAAGTTAAGTTAGTTGAGAAGGCCCCATGACTATGGTTACTATAATTTTTGGGAAATATTTTTCACTTTTGTAACTATATTCCCTTTCTCAAATTAGTTGGGAGATTAACCAACTCAAATTGACTAGTTCTATCATTGTATTTCAGATGCTACCCTGAGCACCCAAATGCAAAGATATATTCCAAAGGATTCAATTATGTTATTGTGCAAATTTGGATTGGAGGTTCATTACATAATCAAAGAATATTTAGTGTATAGAAAGTGTATTCATAATCAAATCCATAAAGACTACAATTCCAAGTTTAAAGAAATATCCTTATCTAATGTTTGACTATTTACTTAAGAAGAATGGTTCTTACATTTAAAGCATGCATTACAGCTAAGGAGAATTGCTGGTCTGCAATGACTGAAAATGCATATACATGTTCAACTCAAACAAGTCAAAATAAATAAAATCCACACCCCCCTAAAAAAGATAACAAATATGCACACTTCAATCATAACTTCAAGTGTAACGAAATGAAATAGAAAATAATTTGTTAATTGCCACTAGCTACAAATAAGTTACGAAATAGGTGCATAATTAAAAATTTTCACATAGGTATACTATGCAATGTAATGTTATCTTTTTATCATTGAACATACATATGTATACATTTGAACAATAAACATTTTTTAATTAAAATTCAAAATTTTAAAATTCATGTTCATTATCTCACCAAAATACTTCATAAATTAAGTTATTTTGAGTCCACTAACACAACATTTAAAGACTACATTATTATTTTAGGTTTCAAAATAGTGAACCATCCCATCAGTTGATTCCTTGGAAGGGACTAAAGTGCATAATGACCAAAATGATATAAATCATGTTGACGATTTTCCATAAGTAGTACAAATGAAACAATATAAGACAAAAAATTATGAAAGACAATGTGCAATAATGATTTATATCAAGTTGAGAAAATTATCCTTGTAAACTACATGTCATTCTCCATTAAATGTTAAATTGTGTCATATGTTACTATTAAATAAAACTAATAAATGAATAATCCTACTAATCTAAAATCTATTTATCACCTATTGTAATGAAAGGTTGCATGAATTGAATGCTATTACAGGAGCCAAAATAAGGAAAAATGAATCCAAAGGATGTCCAAGAAGAACATGTCAATACCTTAAAATAAAAATAAAATTAATCTAAAATTTTTAAATATATTTACTATCTATCGCAAAGAAAGGTTTTTTGAATTGGATCCTAATGTTGGAGCCAAAATAAGAAAAAATGAATACATAGGATAGCCCAAAAGAACCTATAAATACCTCAACTTTTGGGCACTAAAATAAGGACCAAGAAAAAAAACATAAAGAAATAGGGGTGCCAATCTCTTTTGCCTTTCTTGATCTAGTAGGTTTAGTTAATGCTCTGCATTTGATATTCCTCTATCAACATGGGTTTCCTATTTATTACAACTGAAAACAAAATTTATCCTCTATATGTTTTATATACTGTTTGGCATGCTTTGAGCATTTCCGTTGAAAACTTTTGATATTTGACTTTTTTAATCCATATTTTAGTTCATTATTAAAACCTCCAATAGACAACACCCCAGATAACAAATTGTAATATCATGCATAATAATTGTTGGTGGTCTTGAACTGATCATCAATAATTCATGCTAGTAAATAACATACCAACTGGTCACAAAAGTCAATGCCCAGAATGTTTCCAGATCTATCAAATAAGTGAACATTTCTTGTGTCAGAGAAATTTAAATCCAATTTTATTGAATCCAATAAAAAAAGGTACAAGGTTATAAATTAGCGCACAAAGGTTATAATTTCCATGAATAGAACTAGATTTTGGTCGAGAATATGATTATTGTGAGAAAATACGGTTCCATACATAAAATTGCAAATTAAACATAAAGATTTCACTTCCAAAAAATGTCAAGTATCAAAACTTGCCAACAGTTTCTTGTAAAAATACTAAAAAATGATTGGCAAGTGAAAAGTCAAGAAATAACATTTAACCAATGCTATAGTATCTTGCCTACCAGCAGGAACTAATAAGAATAAATATTAAATTAAAAATAATTGCACTATATATTTTATAATTTCTAAATATTTGAACTAATATTTTAATAGTTTTTTTTTAAATGAGTGTAATTTAAATGTTTTATGGTATTATAGTATTTTGTAATATATTTTATCAAACATAAAGTTTGATGTTTTTCTAGAAAGAAAATTTGAATATAAATAAAACACATCAATAGATGATCAAAAAGTAGCACCAGTATAAATACTTCCAAGACAATATTCAAATATGCTCTGTTGCAAAGATTCCATTTTAGGGGGAGCAAGAAGGATGCCAAAAAAGATTGCCAAATTTGGATTTACACCTACCAATTGCATTTGCTTGAAAGTTTCTAAATCGCTTTTGACATTTCCATTTTGTACATATCCTATAACCATTGCAGTCCATGAAACCACACTTGTTTGATGCATTATATCAAACAATTCAAATGCCTTATTTATGCTTCCACATTTTGGAATTATGCCAACCAAGGTAGTCACTCTAACAACACATAAAAATATTTCTCCATCCTTTATGCACTGTGCTGGATATTCATGATCTACTCAAAACCTTGATTAGATTTGTATTTTATAAACATCATACTATAGAGATCCTAGACTACAAGTAAAGTTCTTTTTATTGATCTCTCCTATTCCAAGGAGTATATCTATGTAGATTTATGCTCACACAAATGCCATGTCCTAAAATATTTATCCTGAAGACTTTTAGTGCATATTTTTGATATACGATCTATTGATGTGATCTCTATGGAAACATTTCTAATTATTACATCTACAAACCTATCATGCTCCATAAATTTGAATCCTAAATACCCATTAAAATGCAAAAGTATCCAGAGTTTACACATTGGATTGTACATCTATTCTAGCCATTTCATTTGGCAGTGAACAAGGTAGTATAAGGAGATGAACTATGGTAAAGGGCCATTTAGGGATGGTAAATGTCCCTATAGCTTCCAACCACTTCTCCAAGTGTAATGACCATAAAAAGGGGTTACATGGAAACAATCTAATTCATGCTGGAAAGAGTCCACCCGAACCAATGATCTATAGGCAGAATTGTGACCTCTTGAACTTCCCAAAACCAACCATTAACTTAATAAAGTGCACCACACCCAAATATTATCTTAAGTATTATTGTCCTCTAGGTAATTGAATAATTTCTAAACAATAGAGAAGCATATCTCTACCAATAGGGCTCACATATTGGTGAGAGGATATATTAAAATTTGGCAATAGATTCAGTCAAATTAGTTGGATGAAAATATGTTGTCCAAGAGAATTGGAAATATCATTGTAGAAAAGAGTCTAATGAAAATTTGATAATTAACAAGAATTTGGCATTATGAAGGATGAATTGTGTTATACTACAACTGATTGAATATCTCAAGGAAGAGATTGAAAACTAATTGAATATTTCAAAGGGAGTGATTGATGATCACTGAGCTACAAAGGTATATGTGACATATTAAATTAGTTATTATATTGTCATTGATGTCAACTAGTTTTGATTGTACTTATCATGATAGTTACAAACATCTGAAGAAATAAATATTGATGAAGGAATGAGATATTAACATGAAGATGAGATGTATGAGAAAGATATGGATATGGTATTCATTGGGTAACTTATTGACGAGTCTATGAAATTATGTTAGCAACTTGATTGTATTACATAATTCTGTTATAAATTTAAGATCAAGAATGAATATGTTAGAATTAATCTTTCCTTGGTTGTCACATTTTCTAGGATAAACCAAGGTATCCTAAATGTTATTTTCCATGTAATTTATTATTCTAGATATTCTCCTTATGAGGAATCCTACACGTGTCTCACACACTATCGAAATGTGGCATGCATAGAAACGGGAGTTACAATGTAACTCCTTCCTCACATCTCTATTAAAGAGATGGCTCTCCTTCTCTCTTAATATGAGATAATTCTGCTACTCAAACACTATTGTATGAGCTAAGCTCTCTCTCTCTCTCTCTCTCTCTCTCTCTCTCTCTCTCTCTCTCTCTCTCTCTCTCTCATTATTAGGCTTTTTTGCCACATTCATTATATCACAGGGATTTTATTATACTTTTCCCCCTTCAAAATATTGTTGTGTGTGTGAATTTTTGTACCTAGCTGTAGACACAACACTTCAGTAAAACATTAGAGGTTAGCCAAAAAACCAAAATCATGTAATGAAATGGAAACTAACACTAACTAGGTGATTTACTGCCTTCTAGTAGGTGCAATTATGATACTCTCATATAAGACCGAGGACGAGTGACAATGCAACATCTAAACGAAGGATTTGAATGCAAAGAATGAAAACTATATGAATGCAAATTTAATCTATATTTTTGTATTTTCTATGCAATAAGATGAAGGAAACTGATATGAATCTATTCTATATGAAAAACTTATATGATATGCAATTAATCTAACAATTGATATGCTATATGATATGAATGCTCAAAAACAATGAAATTTCACAACAGCTTTGATTCACAAAGATAGATTCTTCTATCACCAATTCACCAGCGTGAGGATGCAATTTTGTGGATCCTTTTAGAGAGTTGAAGCCTTGATTTTATAGAAATCCAGGGCTTGGAGGTGCATGAAAAAATCCATAAATCACTTTTTGATAAATCAGATTGATTTTTGAGTTATCAGGAAAACATAAATAATTAACTCACAAAATCATGTAAAAGCATGCAAGAATACCTTTTAACTCAAATCAGAAGCTTAGATCAGCTTTGAACTCAAAATAGAGTGTTGAGTTTCCAAAAGTTAAACAACTTGCATTGATTTCCTAATTTTGAGTTTAACTGCTCTTTGAATCTGCACAATTAATTATGAATTAATTAAATAAATAAAGTGATTTATTCTCAACTTAACTGATTTTGGAATTAAAATAATTGATTTATGGGTTAATCAATTATTAAATCAAACTTTATTCTAAAACTATATTATTAAAAATTGACAATTGACATTAATTAATTATATAAGAATTTAATCATTTAGTCATAAGATTTTTGATTTATTGTCAAAATGAAATAATATAATTTAGAATAATTTAATTAAATTCATTTAAATAATTAAGTGGCGGTATTAAATCTAATCAATTAAATATTCAAAATATTCAATTAATCAAACTTTAGGATAAATAAGATTTATCACCAAATAATAATTAAATTAAAGATAATTAGGATAAATAGGTATATTGCTAGGAATATTTCCCGATGCAGAATTTATGGTAAAATCAATTAGGATTTGATAATGTGCAGATGTGCCTTAGGTTAGGACTTCGATGTTGATTTCATTCAATTTTGAGGATGCAGGAGGTTAATGAACCTATAGCCCATTTTTGGGGTATTACATTTTGCCCCTCTTTGAATTACTGTGCAAAGCACAGTGGTTCAAAGAATAGTCTGTGTATGATAAAGATATATGAAACTAATTCAAAAGATTAAAGATTGAAAGATATACTAATTCTGAGATAGAAATCGATTGAAATATTGGAAAAAGAGATACCGACCCAGGCCCAGAATGACCAGGAATCAAGATGATGCTAGCTATATCAAAAATGAGTGATTATGAAAAAGTGTCAAAACACCTTATTCTGAACTGAACCTTATGATTGTGAAGAAGTGAGTGACCGATTCCAGACCTCAATGTCCTTGTATGAATCATATTGGTATCACATCTTGAACCCATCAGTTACGAAGAACCAAGGAAATAACACTAATGAACTGATGGTTACGAAAAGCTGATACAGTTTACAAGATAGATTTAAGATACTAGATGAATTTGATATGCCCCAAGAGATGATAGATTTGCCCCAAGCGATGAGGACTTTAGATGAATCAACAACTAGACGTAGTTGTTGTCTTGATTACTGAGGAAAGATTGATTTTTAGATTTAGATTATAGACTTTGAATGATGTGCAATACCATGCCCCCTTCGGGATAAAAATTGAAATCTAACAAGAAAAGTCAAGTGTTATAGTTTAGAAGCATGTTAATTGATTTGAGAAGTGGTTGTACACATTCGAGAATGCATCCTGCATCATTTGGAGGTCCAAAAGACCAAGTTTGACTAGGTTTTCCATGAGCTGACCAATGGTTGGACCATGTTGAAATTTTGATGGTTTGATGTAAGATAGTCAGTTTAAGTTGAATACTAGATTTCTGTGATGATTGAAGGTCGATTGTGCAAGCAATCAGACATCCTGGGTTTGAAAATTTTAAAGCATGATTTTGACATAGTAAATAATCTCATATTTCAATTTTGATCCTGAAAATGGGTTCAGAACGTCGAAATCAGCCAGGGGTGCATTTTTCATGTGAAACGGAGCACTTTTGAAAATTAGGTCAAAAGCTATATAAAGGCCAAAAGGGTCATTTTCAAATCATTTTCACCATTGACTTTTGAAAACCTTTTGGAGCCCTCTGAGTGAGAAAATGGCAGAAATGAATGGTACCTATGTCTTCACATTATTTTGAGCATAGCTGGAGGCATCAGAGACCTCGACAATATGGACATTTGGTAGGTGGACCTCTTTGCTTCTCTGAAAAGTCAATTTTTCTTTGTTTATAACATTTTTAGCATTTGTTTCGTACGTTTTCAAATTTTAATTTTTGCATGCATGGAAACTCGTACGACTGTCCATTTGGGCTTGTATAATTTCAACCATAGTTAGATTGTCACTTCATT
>BSBK01007754.1:702500-792955 GCA_027943335.1 Chamaecyparis obtusa | reverse complement strand
TCTCTTAGTTCAATTTATGAGTGTCTTGCAACAAAAGTTAATCATAACTAATTCACTTTTTTTTCTAGATTTCTTCTCTACAAGAAAATATACTCTTCACTTTTAGAAATTATTCATTTATTGAGTATCATTTGTTTAACTTTCTAATGTACATCAGGAATATGTTTTGCATGATCTTAAGTATCCTGACTAACTTGAATTCCATCAAAAGTCAATCAATCTCACTACCCCTCTTAGATATCCTCCATAGACTACTTTGAATAAGATTTATCTATTGATCTCTTGATGATGGAATAAAAAGTAAACCCAACATGGAACAAAACAAGTTCCATAGTCTATTGTTATTGATAATTGAACAAGATTGCCTAAACTTCTATTAGTTGATTTTTTTGTCAACCACATTATAAGCTAGACTGTAATGTAACTTTTGTCAAGTGTCTTCTACAGTCCTGTGAAGTTGGTATGAAACCTTGTATCTGGATCACTTGTGACCGCTCAAGGAAGTCATTGTAAGAGAAAACTTCCTTAAAAAATAAAATTACAGTTGCATCATTGGTCTTCTTGCATAGCATAAAGTGAGGGTATTAGAAAAATTATTCTGCAAGGGTAAGTGCACAAAGGTGGGGGACCAAAAATATGCCACTTCTCTTTTTGGCCCCCCATCGTGCATAGTGTGCACGCACTAAATGGCGTGCACCCTATGGCTTGGGTTGCCCAATCCTTAGGCTTGGGCAATCCAAAACAAAGCGTGTGTGCCAAATAGGGTGCACGTGCTTTGTAAAATCCCAAAATTTTCATCCCCCATGCGCACTATGTAAAGCCACAAAAGTGTAATCCATATTTTTACATAGTGCATGCAAGCTATGAAAAACTAGAAAGAGAGAGAGAGAGAGAGAGAGAGAGAGAGAGAGAGAGAGAGAGAGAGAGAGAGAGGGTAATTTATACAAATATAACATTTAAGTATAATTTTGATAATTTTAATTTTAATTTCTTATACTTTAAGTTATATTTGTATAAATTATAAATATAATGCTTTCAGGATGTTTGGGATAGATTCCAGCTTCATAGGAGTTAACATGTAGATTCTAGATTTGAAAAATTCCAAACTTAGCCAAATTTCAGGATTCAGCAAGCCTTCAGCAGGGTTACCTCCCACGAATCCATCACAGGTTTCTAAGGTCAAACTGAAGCTGGAAAAAGGATACCCATAGCATTTTAACTCGTATTATCACAAATCACTTGGTTTCAACCCCATCTCTACGACAGACTTAGCTTAGCTCTCACCAAAATCTCTCTCTCTCTCTCTCTCTCTCTCTCTCTCTCTCTCCTCTCTCTCTCTCTCTCTCTCTCTCTCTCTCTCTCTCTCTCTCTCTCTCTCTCTCTCTCACATCACCCTCTCTCTCCCCCTTATCTACTCTCTCTCTTTCATTACCCTCTGTCTCTCTCTCTCTCACTCTCAAGGAGGGAGAGAGAGAGAGAGTAGATTAGGGGGAGAGAGAGAGAGAGGGGTGATGTGTGTGTGTGTGTGTGTGTGTGTGTGTGTTGTGAGAGAGAGAGAGAGAGAGAGAGAGAGAGAGAGAGAGAGAGAGAGAGAGAGAGAGGAGAGAGAACCTTACTGAAGGCTTTCTGAATCCTAAAATTTGCCTAAGTCTGGAATTTTTCAAATCTAGAATCTGCAACTTAACTCCTAGGAAGCTGGAACCTATCCAAAACATCTTGGAAGCATTATGTTTTATAATTTATACAAATATAACTTAAAGTATATAAGAAATTAAATAAATCAAACTTATTCTCTCTCTCTCTCTCTCCTCTCTCTCCCCCTTCTCTAGAGAAGGGAGAGAGAGAGAGAGAGAGAGAGAGAGAGAGAGAGAGAGAGAGAGATAATGAAAGAGAGAGTAGATAAGGGGGAGAGAGAGGGTGATGTGTGTGTGTGAGAGAGAGAGTAGATAAGGGGGAGAGAGAGGGTGATGTGAGGAGAGAGAGAGAGAGAGAGAGAGAGAGAGAGAGCTAAGCTAAGTCTATCATAGAGATGGAGTCAAAACCGAGTGATTTGTGATAAAATGAGTTAAAACCCTTTGGGAATCCTTTTTCCAACTTCAGTTTGACCATAGAATTCCATGATGGATTGTGGGAGGTAACCTTGCTGAAGGCTTGCTAAATCCTAAAATTTGGGTAAGTCTGGAATTTTTCAAATCTAGAATCTGCATGTTAACTCCTATGAAGCTAGAACCTATCCGAAACATCCTAAAAGCATTATATTTTATAATTTATACAAATATAACTTAAAGTATAAGAAACTTATACTTAAATGTTATATTTGTATAAATTACCCCCCCTCTCTTTGTATAAATTACTCCCTGACCTCTCTCTCTCTCACACTATATAAATCCATGTGCGCCTATGTAAATTTATGATTTTCATAGTGCGCTCACATTATGAAAATCATAAATTTACATAGTGTGCATGCCCTATAGGGCATGCATGTTTTAGGGCGTGCGCGCTTTGTAAAGGATTTGAATTTACCAATCCTACGGCTTGGATTTGCCTTGGAGATCCAACCCAAAGGCTTGGACGATTGAAATAGGCCTTAGATGTGTTTTCCAGCAAACATACAAAAAAATGACTTCTTTTTTTTGTGTGCTCCTCGTCAGGTTTACTCATGGCTCAAGAACGTAAAAATCAGACGACGTGATATTGCAGATCTCTCTGTTAGCTATCTAAGCATATAATTTATTTTGAATTCTGATTATGTTAAGTTTTTCAACTCTAATTTCTTTTGTGTGTATGTCCATTTTTTTGTAAAAAACCAACATGCAGTATTTTGGGCATAGATTTTGGCTCGTTCATCGAATTTTGCAATAAGTTACATTTTTAGAAACTAGACTCCATTCTACACACTTCAAAAAAAAAATGATTTTCGATTAGTTTTAAATGATTTCTAGGGGGAGTACACAGAAATTTCATGTTTTCAAGATGTGTGCACTTCATAAATTCATCAAAAAATATACATTCATTAAAAAATTACCAAAAAAATCTAGGATAAACTACGTGGTGTTAGCTAACTTTTCATTGGAGCGATTAAAAAAATTCAAAAGAAAAGTGAACGTTTTAGGGGGAGCACACCAGACGTTATGTTATGTTTTTGGACAAAAAATAGGACCACTTTTTGTGCTCCCCCTTTTTGAGGGCTTTAATCTGGACCATTTTCAAAGTAAGTTAGTAGTTTAGGAACTAGATTCAGAGTATTACAACTCTTGTTTTTGTCCTATCTTAAAATTTTGAGTCTAACTATCTTCAATTTCTTGTTGAAGTTCAGAGTTTGCTGATTTTAAGAAAAAAGTGGCATCTTATAACCCCTTTTTAGTCCTCCATCTTTGTGCAGTTACCCGCAATAAAAGCCTCTTTGGGCATGTTGGTGCTCAAAGTTGTAGGTTCCCAAATTAGTTAAGCTCTTCTTAAGCATCAAGGGTGTCAAACTTAGGTAGAAGACTTATAGTTATGATTAGGTAGGGCATCTATGGAAATGAAGTTTAAATTTGATATTTTTGTATGTTGATGTGATCAAAGGTTCAACATAAAGTAAACAGGTGCCTATATCCAATTGAACAATAGAGTTTGAAATTTTCATACAACAAAGAATGCAATAACTAAAATATTTTTTTAACACCTTAATCAAGATACCACTAAAGACTGTATCTTTCTCATTTCACACTTAAGCCAGGAACAAGTGCTAGGCTAAGAATAAGTCTAGATCCACTTTGTAAATCCACAAGAATGTATAAGTTGCATGATATTGCTTGCATAAAATTCAACATATAAATCATTCACAATCATTAAAAGATATCAGAAAGAGGTCTATGCATATTCATTATCTTAGTGAATCACACCTGCAATCATTAAAAGATATGCAGAATATGTCTATAAAATTTCACAATCATTTATGGAACCCATCCTAGGCAAAACTCTACATCTACATGAATATCCTCAGGACCCCACTTTACTCTTAGTCTAATAGGCTCACCTTGAATTGGAAGTCACAAGATCCTGTACACATACTCCAGTGTCACTATAATCTCTCCTGAGGGAAGATGAAAGGAACATGTGTCCTCATCCCACCTCTCTATAAGAGTCAATATCATGGCTCGGTGGAATTTCATTTATGGTAGGACTGTTACCCAGTACAATCCTACATCGCTCAATAATTGTATCTCATCCCCATTCAGCTTAGATAATGTCTCTATGATAATCAGTAGTGGCCCTCCAAAGGAGTGCTCTCAGAGATGAACCAGGTCCTGTAAGCAAAAATCGACATCATATTAGAACTATAGAACCATAAAACTATATATCCAACTTGACTAGGTCAAGGTCAACCTCTATTAGGTCAAGGTTGACCTCTGTTAGGTCAAGGTCGACCTTCCCAGGTCAAGGTTGACCTTCCTGGGTCGAGGTCGACCTCACTCAAGGAAAGGTGTAGACCTTCCCAGTTTATGTCAACCTTAAAGGGTTAAGGTCGACATAACTAGTTCAAGGTTGACCTTTATGGGTCAGGGTTGACCTTGCCTATAAAAATAGGAATTTGAGATTACAGATATCAAAAATAGAAAACTTACCTCAAGAAGCAATTGTTCTGTGGCCAGGCACTGTCTTAAGAGCTCCATTTGTGTCACTCGAAGTTCCTCTTTGCTCGACATCCTACTTTCTCTCCTAAACTCTGTAAATGGTAAGAATGAGTAGGTATGTGCTCTCTTCCCTTATTTATATATCAAAATTAGGGTTTTTGTTAGTGTTTATTTATGTTAAATTTGAATTTCCCTTCATATGCTTTTAGATAGACATTCACTCTTTTCATCATAACTTGAGTTCTATAGCTTTTTTTTCAATGTTGTTTATGGTGTTGGAATCGTGATTCAGATACCTAACACCTTTAATTAGTTTAGGAAGGGTAGGAATCCTTCTAACTAGTTTAGAAAAAGGCCTTTTCCAACAAATTGCATATCTAGTGTATAGGGCTATCCTTATCAACATGTTTCACCCTTCAGAAGTAGAAAGCCGAAATAGGGGGGGCATAAGGGGCTCTATGCACTTCTCAATTTCATTTTAGTAATTCTTAGGTGATTTATGGATTTTCATTAACCTTGTGTGCTGCAGGTTACAGGTACTAATAGTTTTTTGCAAGATCTCTACATTGAGGACTTGGTTATATCTTTTTTATTTATTATGATATTTTCTTACTTTAGCTTGCATATTCAGGTAGTGTCATATCTAAGCTAAAGTGGGGGCTAAATGTATCATCTTAAAATGGAAGCACTTCCATCTTGGTAGATTTAGCACCCTCATTTAGTGTATTTTTATGATAGATTTGCATTTAGGATGCATCTACACTTGATTCTTCATTTCTAGGTGAAACTAGGGTTAGAATCATAAGGATTCTCTTTGATTTTCTTCTTCATGGCTCTATTTGCTAGGTAGGACCTATGTACTAGTCCTCCTAGTCTTCATCACATTTCTTCTAGGCCTATGTTCCCTTTCATAGCATTATGTTTTGTTTTACCATCATTCTAAGTCTCTCGTTGACCTAGAAACTTCACTGAAACTCTAAGTTGACTAGCCTAAAACCTCAAATCAGGGTCAAGGTCAACCTTGATCTTTGTTGGGTTTTGGTTCCCACTTTCAAATTTGGATCATAATAGGGCCCTAAATTGAAAATGGGCCTCCGAATCTGAATGCGGAAGGGCTTTTATTCAAATTTCATTTAATACATTTCCTCCTTAGTTGGATATTATGATTGGACCATAATTCGAGGTGAAATTTGAGTTAGGAACCCTTACATTGTCCTAGGAACCTTGCCTTGAAATCTCTATATAAGCACTCTCTTTTTCCTTCATTTCAAAAAAAAGAAGAAAAAAGATAAGTTATGAAAAGATGACATAATGATGAGATGATGATGCAAGATTGCAAGAGGATGATATAGGAGAATAAGATATGATGATGCCTTGATGCAAGCAAGCATTTTGTGGACATTCATTTGGAGCAAGAAAGATTCCTTTTTCCTTGGTCTATCATTTTTATCATTCAAGCATTCTAAAGATACAATCATGGGGTAGCAACTACGGATTGTGAGTTTGGAAGGAGTACTTTAGCCTTGGGGGCTTGGTATGCTTTCTTTGTCATATTCAAATGTATGGATTTCCCTCTCATTTCAATTCATGCTATGGTTTCAATCTAGAGGATTAGATCTTGGCATTGCACATTCAAAACTCTTCCTATGAGCAACACACACACACGTATTCTATTACATTCGGCTATTCGTGGAGGTGGAGATCACCAAAACAGGGGGTTTGACTAAGGCAAAACCCTATATAGCCAACCCAAAACACCATTTTCAAATATCTAAAGTTGCTATTTGGGAGTTGTGGATAAGATTTGGATACCTTTTTCAGCAAATTAACTTTTGGGATCTGTGAACAGAATTTCTATCAGAGTAGTGCAGGTCAAGGTCGACATAAAGGGGCACAAATGCGCCCTCGTATTTGGGTCAAGGTTGACTTGGTTCAGAAAAGAAAAATATTTCTGGGTTTTCTTCATCTATGTGTTTCTGTTCCAAATCCACTTGCAGAATATCCAAAAACACGATACACGCACCAGAAAATAGGTATTTCTAGATCTGCTATGTTATGAGGTATGTATTTCATTTGATCAGATTTCATTATTCTTTGCAAGCATTTCCAAATTTATATTCCTTATAATTAGAATTTCATGTATATGTTAAATATTTGTTTAGGGTCTCTTTTATGTGAAAACCCCAATTGTTCTAAACCCTATGCATATTTTACACCAAACACTAATTTATTTATGTTCTCCATTCTCTCTTTTCCACATATAACCTCCACATTACCCTAGATAGAATCACACTCCCAAAGAACCAATATTGGATACCATCTTATTAAATGGTGTCAATCATGATATATAACAATAACTTTATGTTTTTTAAGGTAATATATATATATATATATATATATATATATATATATATATATATATATATATCTTATACTTATTAAGAAATTAAGAAAAAGTATTGTATTACAATTAGTTTGAAAGAGTATCTCAATTTAAAATTTATTTATTCAATAAGGATTATCATATATATAATTACAAAATCAACAATAAGAGATAAATCAATAAATACAAGATGTACATATTGAAATTCTTAAAAAAACACATTAAAAAAGATAAATATACATTAATTTTTAAAAGAGGAGATACATTAAAAGACAATAAGGTCTAGTCTCTCCCTAGTACACATGATATCAAAGGGTGTGTCACACATGTATTATCAGATATGTTAAGGAGTGTGTCGTAGTTATCAGATATATTAAAAGGTCTACCTAGTGGGGTAAGGTGATACTTGATTTTTAGATTCTTAAAAAGAGATACATCCATATACTAAACTTTGATCCTTAACAAACACTTATATATTAAAAGGTCTATGTGGTGAGGTAAGGGGCTACTTGTTTTTTAGAATCTTAAAAAGAGATACATCGATATACTAAGCTTTGATCCTTAACAAGCACATCGATTATGAGGCCAGACAACGAATGGATAAAGCGATTATGATAACTATTGTCATTTTGTGGGTGTATGCGTTGGATCGGTTTTTTTAATAGTCCCAAGTGCAAGTGTACAATTTTAGAATTATTAATAATATATTAATAGATGAGTAAATAGTGTAATATTTGAAAAAGAGGGTGGTATCTCATACACTCACGAATCAAATCAAAGGATCATAAAAATGTGATCAAGTTGAAAATTATGATTAAGTAGTGAAGTTTATGTTTGATGGAAGAGGATTCTGACTATTCGGGTTTTCTAGAACATCATTAAGGGCGGTATCATCAACCAATTTTCAATTGGTAGAAGTGGTAACATCTTTTTTACCGTTTGGATGTTGTCGAGTCCAAACCAAAGAGATTGTTAGAGAATAGCATCGATCTGATTGATGGAATGTATACTATAAACATATATCTATATATGTTTACACACACACACACACACACACACGTGTGTGTGTGTGTAATTGTATTTAATATACATAACCATCTAAATGAATCAGTGCTGCTTAACTAATGTTAATTAATCAGCAAACTAATTAGTAGTTACATATATGTAGAGTTGTGACTCTATTGTAAGAGTCACACCTCTATGTACATATGACTACCTATTAGTGTATTTATAAGGGATGCTTATTCAATGGTTGATATCAATTACAGCGGCAATATCAAGCAATAGTAAGCATTCAGATTCTTTCTATATACGATCTTGTTCGTTAACATGGTATCCGAGCCTCTATAGAAAAGAATCAAAGATAAAGAAAACCAATACATATAGCGTTGACACTCTACATAGCAATAAGATCATTGTTCGACACCTTACGCAACAATAATATCATTGTCTTTGGTCGACACTGTATACAGCAATAAAGATCGACACCTTACTCAACAACAAATACTTATCATGGTCGATCCTTCGGACATCAATAGAAAAATACATTTACCTTGGCCGATCCTCACCATACTTGTCGACAAGTATTGTAGACGGTGACAAGCATTATAGACAATGATAAGTATTTGACAATGACAAACTTGGTCAGCGTCAAGTATTGTTAAAATTTGGTTGATACATCATTCAATGATACTCAGCAACAAGTATACAAACACTTTTGATTCAGCATCAATAGTAACTATTGGCCGAACAAACAATTCTAGAATACACAATAAATTCAAAATGATTAAAAAAATTAAAAAAATAGAAATATATCGCAATACATTCCTTGGGAATAAAAGAAAATTATAAAAGAGAATTATAATTTATAATAATGAACAACATGAAAGTTGAAGATAGATTAGAAGGTGTTGTCAACTTCTTCTCATGGAAAATATGAATAATATCTCTATTACAAGAACTTGAACTAGACACTTATTGGTGCAGGGCACCAAGGCTCTCATATGAAGGCATGGGGGTTAGGCAAGGGTATATAGGTGTTGGATCCTTTGATGCAATAAAAGACCAAGTGTGAGGTCAATTGGCACTTAGGTGAATTTATAAACCAAGTTGCTCAATCAGACCAAATGGTGTAAAATGTGTAGATCTAATGATTTTTGATAGGTTTGGGTAGTTCAGGCTTAGAATGGATGGGTTAGATCTATCTAGACCTTGGCTGGGTCTAGTTAGAGCCTAGGAGACAAAATTGCAAAAGTTGCAATGCAACTTTGAAAAGTTGCTCAAATGTTGTAATTAGTTCAGAACACCTAAGAATTTGGTTCTAACCATTGGAATGGATTTAAAATCTATTGATAATGATCGACCAAGAGGTTAGATCTCATTTTAATAAAAGGCTTGAAGTTTTGGAATGAAAAACCTTGAATTTATGGAATTTTGAGTGTTACTAGTGGATTGTATGGTTTCGTATGGTTTGGGAATGATTGCATAGGCATTATTTTGATAAGTAGATTCTATTGAGGAGAGAATGCTTTTTTTTTGAAGTAATTTACATATACGAATCAAAAGTTATCTCTTTTTGGTCCAGGTGATCTAGAACAACCCTGATTTCTAGGGACTTGGAGAAATGGTTGCCTAACTTGAAATTCCACTGATGGATCCTCATGAAACTAAGGGGAATGAAAGTTAGGAGTATGGTCTCAATGAATCCAGAGGCTAGAGGTGTGGAGAGAAGGTTTGATAATTTTTCAAGCCATCCCTAGGCCAAACATCTCTATGTGTTTGGCTAGGATAGAAGTGGCTAAGTGGAGATAGTCGATGTTGAAGACCCACAAAATCTTGTAAGTTGTTTTTTTTAGTCAATTAAGGTGTGAATAGGATTTTCAAAAGGTTTGGGGGTCTTGAGAACCCATCCTACTCTTTCTTCATTGAAGCCCTAGTCTAACTTGATCAATTAGGCCTGTGTGCTTGGTGAGGGTTTGGGGGTGTTGGATCAGGATTATCCTGATTGCTTTTGGAGTCTTTTGGGGGATCCAAAAGGGTATCTAGATCAATGCTTATTTCCCTAGGGTGTTAAGGGATTTTGGAAGTTAAAGGCCAAAATCAAGGTTTGGAAGGCTACAAGGATTGCGGGCCTAGTGTGAGGAATTGGTGTTGTGGGTCTGCAGGATTCCTTTTGGGTGTGGAATCTAACTAGATTGGCTTTAGGAAATCAGTCTCCACTCTTGGATAAAGGTTATTTGAAACTATAAGGGAAGGTTCCTTATAGGGCTCATCAGGAGAGTCTACCCGAGTGTGGTTAAAGGATCTCAAATTGATCCTAGAATCCATTACTGATTGGATTAAGGTATTGAAGACCTTATTTTGGTGGTTGGTTGCATTTCTATGCATCAAGTGGTATCAAAGCCACCAAGGTCTTGTTTGGATAAGTAAGGGAAAGACAAGATGTCTGAAAATGAGGAAGAGAGGGAGATCCCTCTAAGGATAACTAATGTGGAGTTGGCCAAATTGGTCAAAGAACAAATGGCAGAGAGCAAGGCTGTGAGAGAGGAGAATAGAATGATGAAGAGAGAGTTGGATAAGTTTAAGGAGAAGGTGGTCAGAGGAGCACAAGAAGACTCTGAGGTAGAAGAATAAAGTGAAGAGGAAGACCCCAGTCAAGATAGACAAGCCCTGCCAGAAGACCAAAGAATCATGCTAGAAGCCCTTGAAAGGGTAGGGAGAAGAGACACCAAAGAAAATCTCCCTTTGTTTTGTGGAAAACTAAATCTAGAGGAATGCATGGATTGGATTGAGGCACTTAACAATCACTTTTAATGTGATAGTGTACCTGAATGCCACAAGTTAAAGATTGCCAAAGCCAAGATGAAGGGCTCTGCCCTCAGTTAGTGGAACTTTCTCCAAACTAAGAGGCTGGATGAAGGCAAGGAAGCAATAATAACATGGAAATGAATGAATATGGAAGTCAAGAAACAATTCATACTAGAGGACTATGAAGTCTCGATGCACCAAAGATTGTAGAGTCTTAGACAAAAGGATTTGGATGTGGGTGCTTACACTGAGGAGTTTCACAAACTCACTCTAAGGGCCAAGGTGGCTAAAAGTGAGAAGAAAAAGTTGGCAAGGTACTTGAATGGCCTCAAGTACTCAATCCAAGATGAACTCACTTTGTTCAATCCAAAATTAGTGCACTCTCATTTCCAAATGGCACAAAAGATTGAGGAAAGAAAAAGAAGGAAGGGTGACTCCCAAAACAAAGCAAGGGGAGCCAATAATAGAGGCAGAGGAAGATTCAATGGGAGAGGATCTTTCAATAGACCCCAAGGGGAGTCTAGCAATCAGGAAAATTAGGATGGTGAAGCCAATCCTAGAGGAGGCTTTAGAGGAAGAAGAGGTAATGGTAGAGGGAGATTTGGAGGAAGAACTCCAAGAGTGTTCACTAGAATGTGTTTCAATTGCAATTAGGTTGGACACCAAGCCTCAAGGTGCCTTGAAAAGAATGGGAACAATTAGCAAGGAGGGGACATGAGAGTCCATCTAGCCCAAGAGGATGATACACAAAGCATACAAGGAGCCAAAGGGATTACATATCCAAAGCAGAGAGAGTTCCTTATGTTCAATAGGACCTTGTTAAAGAACCCTCCAGCCAAGGAGCCAGCACAAAGGAAGACCCCATTGAGATCTACATGCAAGGTGAAAGGTAAAGTTTGTAAAATAATAGTAGATTCAGGTTCAACTGATAATTTAGCTTCTATTTCTATGGTAGATAAGCTTGGGTTGAAAAAGATACCTCATCCTAATCCATATAAAGTATCATGGTTGAACAAGGAACAATAAGATTTGGCGAATGAGCAGGTACATGTGGATTTTAGGATAGGACAGTATCATGATAGCATATTATGTGATGTGACTGAGATGGATGCCTACCACCTATTATTAGGGAGGCCATGCAATACGATGTGGATGCACATCATGATGGGAAGGCAAATGTGTATGAGATCTCCAAAGGTGGAAGGAAGTTCACCATGAGACCCTTGCCAAATGATGGAAAGGAAACTCCCTAAGCCAGAAGCATGCTAGTTGTAGGGGAGAAGGAGTTTGTGAAGATAATAAAAAAGAAGGAAACTCCATGTTATGCCATTGTGGTAAGGCCTAAAGAAGAGGGAAAGGAGTGCAGGATAGAGAAAGAAGAACCATGGAGGAAGGTGGGACCAAAGGAGGTGCATGAACTTTTAGGGAGGTATAAGGGTGTGATTGCTAATGGAAAGACAAAGACACTACCCCCTATCAGAGATGTAAGTCACTATATAGACTTCATTCTTGGTTCCACACTCCCAAAAAAAATAGCTTACAAACTTACACCAAGTCAGAAAGAAGAGTTGGCGAGGTAGATTGAAGAAGTCTTGAGTAAGGGGTTCATAAGGAGGAGTATAAGTCCTTGTGTAGTGCCAGCCCTATTAGCCCCAAAGAAGGAGGGTACATGGAGGTTATGTATTGACTCCCGGGCTATAAACAAAATCACTATAAGGTACCTATTCCCAATGCCAAGAATGGAGGATTTGATGGATTGCCTAGGAGGGGAAAAGTACTATACTAAGATGGTGTTGCCTAACTTTAAATCACCCATTTTTTTGGCAATATTGGAGTCATATAGTCATCAAGTCAGTCTGGTGTCTAGGTCTAAGTCTTTCTTAGGTAGGTTTTCTTTGCCAGGTTTCCCTATCATTGCCTTTCCTTCTTTGAGCCGGGTGGGTTACTTAAAAGTCTTGTCATGATGGGTAGGTGATAGTTCCCAACCTGGCAAGGATATCAGGCTCTCATTGATGATCTTTTGCAGATGAAAGTTGTGAAATATTCTCCGAGCATGTACAAGGGACCTGATGGAAGTCTTCTCATATGGTTGATGCAATAACAAGTCTAGCATTTGGAATTTCAGAGATTCACTTTATGGGGCAGTGTGTGCAATCCAGTTGACAAGACTTCTCCTGTTTTAATGTGTGCAATGGTTATAAAAGTAGAATTTGCAAGTGGAGAATATTTGGTTACATTGAAATTCTGCAAGTCAAGAGGACCTTAAGTTGTGTTTCCAGAGATTGTTGATGCAAATGTAATGTTGTCATCTCGGTTGGACTCCATATGGTGTTATGATCTATAGGCTCAGAATGTGAAGGATGTATCTCAAAATGGAAATTGTTCTTGGAAAGAAAGTTTCAACATTAGCCTATGCATTAAAATCATTCAGGGAGGTTTAGATGCTCAAATTCAAGAAATTAAAAATTGAAGTTGCTTTGAATAGTCCTGGATTATATGAAGATATGAATACAAAGGCCTCCAAAGTGTTTTAAGTTTATTTGAAGTTCATAAACAAGGTTCAATATGATGCAAATGAACAGGGAACTCCATTCTACCTTTCGGCCAATGGGACAGCGGGACCTGAGCTATGATATTAGATCAACAGTTCCCGTTATCCCTCCAAGCTATTGAAGATTCATTATGGGATAGCGGGGATCTTGCCACCTATCAAGATACTTTTCCTGCAAGCTTCCCGATGTTACCGAGCTCGGGTCAAAGAAAAGTGTGGTGTATCTTTGAAATGTTTGAAAATCTCATGTAATTTCCAAATCAACGGACCCCACTTTGCCTTGATTACGTCATATTTCCTTTGAGGTAAAATGGGATCCTTCCACATGTCCAGGTGGGACCGAAGATGTTTATGGAAATTGACCAATCATGGAACGGTCACATGATTGCATAAATAAAATTATTACCATGTGATCATGCGACAAGATGGTGGAAGCCCTACGGTCTCCAGATCTACGGTCCCCGCAAGATCACATGACTGAGAAACCGGTCTTGCGATCATGCGAGATGCAGCCACATGGACTCCTTAATAGATGCGGGCCCGGTTCATGTTTTCACTTTGGTCAGAATTGACGGTAGCCTTTCTTTGCGGCATAGCAGGATTGAGACATGTAGCTTGGTAGGTCCGAAAAGAGTTTGCCTGCGAGGTTAAATTGACGGTAGTCGCTTTGTCGCTAAGCTATGGGAGATTCTTTATGATCATGTGGGATCTCACCATGTGTTCTGGTGGTGGGTCCTTGGGCGGTGACTAGTCTAATTTTTATTAGCTAGCGGGGTAATACATTGGCAGTGGGGCCTGAACTTTCATTGGCCGGTAGTGGTTAGGAGATCTATGGTGGTCGTAAGATCTCATGGGATCTTCTGACCCCATGAGATCTTGCGCCCACCGTTAGATCTGAATCTCAGTCAAGGTGGGCCTGGGGTTGGTAAAGTGGATGTGCAGCTACGCAGTTAAGGGATTTCACATAGTCGCTGGATAAAACTGGGGTAAAGGAAAGGATCATGCAACTTGGTGACTAAGAGGAGATGAACCCAGGGTTAACTTAGAGTTAAGTTTGCAATAAGGCTCAAGGTGGGTCTGAATGTGCTGACATGTTGGTATGCTTACTTCTGATTGGCTTTTGACTGGTGACGTGGACTTTGAACTTTCATAGGGGCTTGCGACTATTTTGGGGATGATCCAGATCATCTGATTTGTCGGGAAGGATGGGATCGACGGCCATGTTTTAGACGAAGAGCTGGTAACCATTGGGGCTCAAATTTGAACATTTCTGCAGGGTTTTTTTTTTTCCAATTGTGATTTGCAGACCTTCTCAAGCCAAATCAGATGAAAGGACAAAGTCTTATCAGTTCCTCCTTGTTGTGATGTCGAAACACCGGTCTTCAGTCTTTTCAAATTCTGGAATTTGAAACACTTTGTATTCCGATGAATGCTATGTATTGTAAAACTCTATATATACTGTTAAAGAAATCAATAGAAGGGTCGGCAAAATTTTGGCATGAAGAGAGGT
Organism: Chamaecyparis obtusa; assembly: GCA_027943335.1. NCBI lineage: Eukaryota > Viridiplantae > Streptophyta > Pinopsida > Cupressales > Cupressaceae > Chamaecyparis > Chamaecyparis obtusa. The sequence continues at coordinate 778,085 of BSBK01007754.1, read as the reverse complement.
TGCAGAGACAACCATACTTGGTGTCAACTCTTTACTGTCCATGTGCTTCCTTTTTCTACATACAATGAGAGAGCTAGAGTAGAGGAGAGGGCACTTTTAATTTCTACATTTTCATTCATGCATAGAGATTGATGTTTAGTTTTTGTAATAGATTTGGCTGTAGATTGCAAGTAAATATAATCAGAGTATTGTGTTTGTGTGTTTAAAACAAGGAAAGTTTTGTTATGAATTAGAGTATTTGGGCAACACTTTTCTGATTACTTTCAATCAGAATATTGTTGTGGTCAGTTTTGAGCACTTTCTTGCATTCTTAGTCAAGTGGTGATTGGGTGATGGATCAGAGTACTGTCATCTGATCCTATTGCAAAGATTTGGATGTTTAATCTTCATTTTTAATCTCATGTCATTGCATTTACAAATCTAACAACATTCTTGCATTACCAATATTGGGAAGTCATAGGATGTGTGAATTCCTAAAGTTGGCTAGGATTAGGATCTAAAATTTGCCTAGATTAAGTCTTGTTTAGGCTTAATTTGGTTTGCCTCTTCTGCTCTCAGGTTAAGAGCATACCCCGTGTTAGTTTTAGGAGCAAAACATAATTCATTGAATATCATTCACATAGGGAGCTGTACCTACCAATTCAGAGAAAAGGCAGTAATCATAGAGTAGCTTTTCAACTGTTGTATTCAGATATTGTTCATAGTTTGGGCATTAAGAGTTATAATCATAAGAAATAAGAAAGGACAAATCTGTTTACTAATAGATGGATTTGAAAAGTGGTTACCACTAGATCCCAGTGAGGGAAGGAGATGAGTGGAAGACAACATTTAAGACCAATGAGGGGCTATTTGAGTGGATGGTGTGTTAGGAATGAATGCAACATATTTTGGCAGTCATTTTGTAGCAGTTGTTGTTGCATTCATGACTTGAATTGTCATTGATGTCAACACAGTGATATTCTGGATATCAACAAAAAAGTAGGTACAGTTTTGTTTTGTGCACATGTTGTATTACAGATTGGATTTTGCATAGTTGATGGTATGTTCTTCAGTGTTTTATTAACCTATGGTTAACAGTGTAAAAATAAATTCATTCATTCATGAGATTTATGAGCATTTTGGTGAAAGCAGTGTTTAGATAGTGTTTCTGTGAAGCAATTTTCAGAAATCGGAGGATATCTCTTAGCTGGGATGGAATCTAATTTTGTGCAGCTAAAGGGATGTTTGAGAATCATTAATGATGATGTGGTTCATAGTGAAAACTTTGAAGATATGTTTGGAGAAAGTTACAGTATCTGGAAGCTGACAGTTTTATGTGAAATTTTATGTGTAGCCTGTAGAATTTATTATTTTGTAATTGAGGACTGACTCATTTGTAATTATTTGAGCTTGGTATATAAGAAGGAACATTTTCCTTGTTTTAATATGTACTATGAAGGTTGAGATGTGAATATATGCATGAAGTGAAGAAAAGAGCTAATTCAGTGATGAAGGAAGACTTGTGAGTACAGAGATCTAGAATTGTGATCTTGTGTAGTAGAGAGTGCATTTTTGGCACAGTGTGAAGGAGGTAATATATTTCATATTATTCTATTGAATAATTCTAATATCTTTTGGACAGTGGGTTCAAAGATCTTGCCTTGAAGATATTTGGGCAGTGGGTCCTTCTGTCTTCCATAAACTCTTAATCGGGTTAGAATCTTTTAACAGGGATTCAAAATCTCCTAACAGGGATTTATATGTACTAAATGTATTTCATAAGACTCCTAACAGGGTCCATCCTCTAATAAGGAACTTTCATATTATTGCATCATTTTGTGGGCATCATTCCCACCGGGGTTTACTCTTTTCAAGAGGTTCCCTAGTCAACATATCTTGTGTTATTGTGCAATTGTGTATGGTTATCTTTCAATGGTTGATTAGCACATTAATTATATTGTTTAAAGTAGTTGAATGGTTAAATTATTAGATAACTGATTCACCCCCCCCCCCCCCCTCTCAGTTATCTTGGGGATCTTTACTTTCTAACAATTGGTATCAGAGCAGTAGGTCCTTGAAAGAAAAGTTTAACAACTTAAGGAGATCCATGGAAAATTTTAGAAAAGAAAGCCCTAAGTTTGATGGAGTAAATTTTGACAGCTGGAAAGAAAAGATGAAGACTCATCTATTTTTTTTAGGACCAAGTTATTGGTTGATTACAAAGAATGAGAAGACTATCATTGAAGAAGACAATCTAGAGACAAGAACTAAAGATGAACTAGATCTATTCATGTGTAACATACTTGCAAGAGAAGCACTTTTGTCAGCACTACTAAAGAATGAATATAGTCAGGTAAGATGTTTGAAAACATCTCATGCAATTTGGAAAGCTTTGCATTCTACTTTTGAAGGTAATGAACATGCAAAGAAGGCTAGATTACATAATTGGATTTGTGCATTTGAAGATATCAGAATGATGGAAGATGAATCTATTAGAAGCTATATTGGTAGGATGTCTAAGATTGTAACAGGAATAAAGTCTTGTGGAGGTGATAAAATAGAGAATGAAGTGATATGGAAAATTCTGAGAACTTTGACACCAGTATTCAAGCAGACAACATAGATGATTGAAGAAGTGATACCTTGTACATCAAACTTTTCAAGAGAGACTCTTCTTGGAAGATTAGAAATAGCAGAGATGAACTTGAGATTATCAGGCGAGTTACCTAGAATGGAAACAACATTTAGTGCTCTTAACATTAGACCTACAAGAAGTACTAGTGTGAATGGAGATTATGCCAGCAGTAGCAGATCTAAATCTGAGGAAGATAAGAAGATTGAAGAAGGTATTGCATTACTTGTAAAAAGAGAACCAGATGGTAAGAAAATCTTAAAATGTTGGAATTGTCAAGAATATGGTCATTTTGCATCTAAATGTCCTAAAAGAGTTAAGAAGTATAGAAGCAACTTTAAACCTAGGAGATCTAAAGAATTTTATTATGCAAATGATAAAGATCTTGAAGCAAGAATTGAAAGACATTTAAGTGACAGTGATAATGATAACTTTGAGGAAATAGGATTTGTAGCAATTAAAGAAGAAAGTTCTGAATCTGATAAAAGGGAAGAAAAAGTATTAGTTTCTCAAGTTGAAAAGAAATCTAATTGGATTATAGATAGTGGTTGTTCACATCATATGACTGGAGATAAAAGAAAGTTTGTTAAGTTAGATAATTATGATGGAGGAATTGTTAGAGTTGGTAATAATGTACCTTGTTTGATTAAGGGTATAGGATCTATTACTCTTGATGGAAAGACTAACACCGATGATGTTTACTTTGTTGATGGATTGAGACATAATCTACTAAGCGTTGGACAATTGGCTGATAAGGGTTATCAAGTTTGGTTTACTGAGAAAACTCGTGTGATAAAAGATAAAGATGAAAATCTAATTGGAAAAGGATCCAGAACCAGAGGTAATGTATTTTAGTTGAATCCTACTGAGATGACATGTTTGATAACTAAGATTGATGACAGTTGGTTATGGCATAAAAGGTTTTGTCATATAAACTTTGATAATATTGTCAAGGTGAGCACTACACTTGCGGTAAGAGATTTACCTAGAATTATGAAACCTACTAACATGATTTGCAAAGAATGTATGATGGAAAAGCAGAAAAGGAGTTCATTTCCTAGCAAGAAGTTCACATCGACAAAGAAGCTGGAGATTGTTCATACAGACTTGAGTGGTCCTACTAGGACTAGAGGATTCTATGGAGAAAGGTATTTTATGATTCTTGTTGATGATTTTACAAGAATGATGTGGATTGCATTTTTGAAAGAAAAATCTGAAGCATTTGATAAGTTTAAGATCATGAAAAGCAAAATTGAGAATGAATTTGGAATGAAGATTAAGTGTCTAAGATCTGATAGAGGTGGTGAATTTACATCTAGAGAGTTTAATACTTTTTGTGAAATGAATGGTATTAAGAGACAACTTTCAGCCCCTAGAACACCAGAACAAAATGGTATTGCAGAAAGAAGGAATAGGTCAATAACTGAAGCAGCAAGAGCTATGTTGTTTGAAAATGATTTGGCTAAGATTTTTTGGAGAGAAGCAGTGAATACAACAATATACACTATGAACAGAGTACAAATCAGAGCAGATACAAACAAGACACCTTATGAATTATGGTTTGGACATGCACCCTCAGTTAAGTATTTTAGAATTTTTGGAAGTAAATGTTATATTAAGAGAGATGATGATATAGGAAAGTTTGATCCTAGAAGTGATGAAGGAATATTTCTTGGATATTCTTTAAAAAGCAAAGCATATAGATGTTATAACAAAAGAACTAAGACTATTGTTGAAAGTGCAAATGTAAAAGTTGATGAGAAGTTTAAAATTCAGGAAAGAATGCTTGATTATGAATCTGATGGAGAAGCACAACCTCAGCCTAACATTGAAAATGCAAAATTATTTTTTGAAACTAACAGTGATTTGTTGAATGAAAGTCATACTGAAGAAAATAGAGAAGAAAATAGAGAAGAAAACAAAGAAGAAAGTAGAGAAGAATCTACAGTTGGAACAAGATCAGTAACTATGACACCTAACAGGTATATTTCAAGACATCACCCTATTGAGCAAGTTATTGGAAGTTTAGATAGAGGAGTTTTGACTCGAAATAAGGTACATTTATGTTTGATTTCTCAAATTAAACCTAAGACTACTAATGAAGCTTGTGAAGATGAACATTGGATTAATGCTATGAAAGAAGAACTGGAGCAGATTGAAAAAAACAAGACATGGGAATTGGTCCCTAGACCTGAAGACAAGAATGTGATTGGAACAAAGTGGGTATTCAGAAACAAGATGAATGAACAAGGAGAAGTGATAAGAAACAAAGCAAGATTGGTATGTAAAGGATATTCACAACAAGAAGGAATTGACTATGAAGAAACTTTTGCACCTGTGGCCAGACTTGAAGCAGTGAGAATGTTTCTAGCATATGCAGCTTACAAGAAATTCAAAGTGTATTAGATGGATGTGAAATCAGCATTTTTGAATGGTGAATTGGAAGAAGAAGTCTACATTGAGCAGCTTGAAAGTTTTCCTTTGACACAAGAAAGAGATATGGTATGTAAGTTAAAGAAAGCTTTATATGGATTAAAACAAGCACCTAGAACCTGGTATGCAAGATTGGATAAGTATTTATTGAAATTGGGATTTATAAAAGGAATAGCAGATAGTAACTTATACACAAAAGAAATTGAGAATGGTTTGTTGGTTATAGTTATATTTGTTGATGATATTATCTTTGGAGGAGAAGATGAAGCTAGTGACAAATTTGTAGATGAAATGAAGACTGAATTTGAGATGAGCATGATTGGAGAAATGAAATATTTTTTGGGATTACAGATAACACAAAGCAAGGAAGGTATATTTGTAAGTTAGACTAAGTATTTGAATGACTTATTGGAAAGATTTGGAATGAAAGATTCTAAACCTGTTGGAACACCTATGGTAACTAGACATAAGTTATCTAGCAAAGATGAGACACTAGCAGTTGAGCAGAAAAAATATAGATCTATGATTGGAGGATTATAGTACTTGACACATACAAGACCTGATATAGCACATTCAGTTGGGATTATAGCAAGATTTCAAGCAGAACCTAGAGAATCACACTATGTAGCAGTAAAGAGGATACTGAGATATTTGAAAGGAACAATGGATTATGGATTATGGTATGAGAATTCTAATGATTTTACTTTATGTGCCTATACTGATGCAGATTGCAGCGTTGATGACAAGAAAAGCACCAGTGGTGGAGCCTTTTTTCTTGGAAGAAAATTGGTCTCTTGGTTAAGTAAGAAGCAGAATTGTACTTCACAAAGTACAGCAGAAGCAAAATATGTTGTAGCAGCAAATAATTGTAATCAGATTATTTGGATGAAGCAGATGTTGAAGGATATTGGAATAAAGTTTAATGAGCCTGTTATTATACATTGTGATAACACCAGTATAGTGAGTATGTCAAAAAATCCTATTTTACATTCTAAGACTAAACATATTGAGATCAAGTACCATGTTGTAAGAGAGAAAGTTGTAGAAAAAGAAGTAAGATTGGAATACATAAGCACAAAGGAACAGATAGTAGATATATTTACAAAACCTTTACCTAAGGATACATTTGTGTATCTAAGAGGTATGCTTGGGGTTATGCCCCAACCTATTTTTGAGAATTGATGCAGATGATTACATCCGTCCAGTGGTATATAAGCCCTATCTTTCTTTTGGATTGGATGTTGGAACTTCCTCTATGGGGGAGTTTATGAGTTGAGTGATGAGGACTCTTGTTATTGTATTTTTCTGAAAAGTGTCTTTTGACATTAAGTTGTTGTTGACTTAGTGATGAAATTTCTATCATTGATGTCAATGGGGGAGAGATATACATGAAAAACATTGTGGATTGTATGAGAGAGCTTAATAGGAAAACAAACCAAGATTTAATTTGATATTTTGCAGTGATGTTGCAGTATTGGATTTTTGGAACATTGGATGTTTTTCATCTATGTTGCCATCAATGCCAATGGGGGAGATTGTTAGGAATGAATGCAAAGTATTTTGGCAGTCATTCTATAGCAGTTGTTGTTGCATTCATGACTTGAATTGTCATTGATGTCAACACAATGATATTCTCGATATCAGCAGGAAAGAAGGTACAGTTTTGTTTTGCACACATGTTGTATTGTAGATTAGATTTTGCGTAGTTGATGGTATGTTTTTTGGTGTGTTATTAACCTATGGTTAACAACGTAAAAAGAAATTCATTCATTCATGAGAGTTATGAGCATTTTGGTGAAAGCAGTGTTTAGACAGTGTTTCTGTGAAGCGATTTTCAGAAATCAGAGGATATCTCTTAGCTAGGATGGAATCTGATTTTGTGTAGTTAAAGGGATGTTGGAGACTCATTAATGATGATGTGGTTCATAGTGCAAACTTTGAAGATATATTTGGAGAAAGTTACAGTATCTGGAAGCCAACAGTTTTATGTGAAATTTTGTGTGTAGCGTGTAGAATTTATTATTTTATAATTAAGGACCGACTCATTTGTAATTATTTGAGTTTGGTATATAAGAAGGAACATTTTCCTTGTTGTAATATATACTGTGAAGGTTGAGATGCGAATATATGCATGAAGTGAAGAAAAGAGCTAATTCAGTGATGAAGGAAGACTTGTGCGTACAGAGATCTGGAATTGTGATCTTGTGTAGTAGAGAGTGCGGTTTTGGCATAGTGTGAAGGAGGTAATATATTTCATATTATCCTATTGAATAATTCTAAGATCTTTTGGACGGTGGGTTCAAAGATCTTGCCTTGAAGCTGTTTGGGCAGTGGGTCCTTCTGTCTTCCATAAACTCTTAACCGGGTTAGAATCTTTTAATAGGGATTCAAAATCTCCTAACAGGGATTTATATGTACTAAATGTATTTCATAAGACTCCTAATAGGGTCCATCCTCTAACAAGGAACTTTCATATTAGTGCATCATTTTGTGGGCATCATTCCCACTGGGGTTTACTCTTTTCAAGAGGTTCCCTAGTCAACATATCTTGTGTTATTATGAAATTATGTATGGTTATCTTTCAATGGCTGATTAGCACATTAATTATATTGTTTAAAGTAGTTGAATGGTTAAATTATTAGATAACTGATTCACACCCCCCCCCTCTCAGTTATCTTGGGGATCTTTACTTTCTAACATGGTGATGCTATTTGGTCTCTCAAATGCACCAAGCACATTCATGAGACTCATGAATGAGGTGCTCAAGCCATTCATTAACCACTTTGTAGTTGTTTACTTAGATGACATTCTCATCTATAGCAAGAACAAGGGAGAACAATTGGATCATGTGGAACAAGTTTTGAAGAGATTGCTAGAGAAGTTTAGAATCAACTTGGACAAGTGTGTCTTCTTGCAAGAGGAGTTGATCTTCCTAGGATTTGTTATCTCCAAGGGAAACCTTAAGATGGATCCATCAAAGGTGGATGCCATATTGGATTGGCCCACCCCAGAGAGCAACAAGTGAGGTCAAAAGTTTTCATGGCTTAGCAAGCTTCTATATGAAATTCATTTGAGGCTTCAACAATGTGAGTGCTCCCATGATAGACACCATTAAGGGAGGAAGGAAATGTCAGTTTGTGTGGACTCAAGAAGCTAACAGGGCTTTTGAGTTTTTGAAGAGGAAGGTGATAGAACAACGTATCCTGGTGTTACCAGATTTTGGAAAAGTATTCACCATTGAGTGTGATGCAAGCAATAGGGCCATAGGAGGAGTCCTAAGTCAAGAGGAAAAACCTATAGCCTTCTTCAATGAGAAGCTAAATGAGGCAAAGAAAAGGTACTCTACCTATGACTTGGAGATGTATGCAATGGTTTAGTCCCTAAGGAAGTGGAGGCACTACTTGTTGCCAAAAGAATTTTTTGTTTACACTGATAACCATGCCTTGAGTTTCCTAAATAGGTGGGAGAAACTGAATCATAGACATGTGAAGTGGATGGAATATCTCCAATCCTACACATTCACAATCAAGTATAAGAAAGGGGTAGCAAACAAGGTTGCTAATGCCCTTAGCAAGAGAAATCTGACAATCCAAGAGGTAAGGTTAGAGAATGTGGGATTCCATTCCATCAAAGATATGTATGATGAAGATGAAGACTTCAAGGAAGCATGCCAAGTCTATAAGGACATGATAGGGTAGTATCATAGTACTTTCTCTGACTATATGTTGCAGGAGGGACAACTCTTCAAGGGGAGTCAATTATGTATCCCTAGGGGATCATGTAGAGAGAATATTGTAAAGTGTTAGTAAATAGATTTGTCCTTCTTGTTCTTTATGACAATATGACTCTCAATGCCCAAATTATGAACAATACCTGAATACAATAGTTGAAAAGCCGCTCTATGATTACTGGCTTTTCTCTGAATTGGTAGGTACAGCTCCCTTTTGGAATGATATGCAATGAATTATGTTTTGATCTTGAAACTAACATAGGGTATGATCTTAACCTGAGAGTAGGAGAGGCAAACTAAATTAAGCCTAAACAGAACTTAATCCAGGAAAGGAGAGCTTTCTAATCTATGAACCAAGCTGTAGAACTCACAAATCCTATGAATTCATACACTTAGCATTAACTAATCTAAAATAACTATTAACAGAGATATACATGAAATGATGAAAAACCTCTAATGAATCCTTCTCTGAATATCCCACAGCACATCCTACTGGGTTTATTCACATCTTTAAAACAAAGGAATGAAACATCCTTTCCTTCCTACTACAATTCAGATTGAGAGAAAGAATCATATAACTAACAACTATTAGCTAACTGGAACAGAAAATAATTGACATAAAACACCTTCAATTGTCTCTACAACATCAAGTATCTTACACCAAAAATTTTGTCGACCTTGTATTTGCTTTTACAATAGAATAAATAGAGATTAGAAGCATACGCCCTTTCATGGGAATACTAAGTGTTTCAACTTTTAGGATTTGAAAAGACTAAAAAAATAGGTGTTTCAACATCACAACAAAGAGGAACTGATAAGACTTTGTCCTTTTATCTGATTCAGCTTGAGAAACCCAATCCACTATATCAAATTTCTCCTCTACCATCGTTTGGGAGAAGACAAACTATTCACACCATAGCAGTAATCTTTTGATGAAACCCACCGTTACTATGTAATTTCCTTATAAAATTAGTCCCCTTTTCTAAGCTTTCTGCTCTTTTTTATTCATGCTAAACTGGAGTGCACAGAACATGCAAGTCAAATTCATTTTATAGTCGGGCAAGCAGAACCAATTGCCTTCAATATTGCAATGAGCCCTAACTTATGTTGTCGCATGATTGCATGGCATTTTTCGCAGTCATGCGATCATGCGACCACACACCTACCGCATTGCCTCTATGACTTTTCCACACCATAACGGAAAAGTCGGGACCATTGATTTTCCTTTAGAAAGCTGCACGGTGTGGATGCCTTTGGACCCACCACTTTACACCTGTCATGATCCTGCTATCCCTCTAAGAATCTCTGACTCCATATAGACTAAGTGGAAGTCGTCGATTCGATATATTATAACTGCAGAGAAACTTTTCTTGGCCCCACCATGAGACACGTGTTCGCATCTCACATGATCGCATAGCTTGTTTTAAACTCTTGTGATCATGTGACCACTTTGCCACTTAGAATCTTCCCTATCATCCCGTCAAAGAGGGAACCGTTGATCGAGGATCTTTAAACCTTTCTACTACAAACAATTCTTCTGGACCCATTGAGGGACACGTGGTGAGATCCTGCATGATCACAAGACATCTTCCTTAGTCATGCGACAAAGTGGGGACCATAGATCTGGAGACTACAACTAAGAGCCTGCGACCCCACCATTCCACATGGCTTCATCTCGCATGATCGCATAGCATGTTTTAAACTCTTGCGATCATGCGACCACTCAAAATGAACTTACCCAGCTTACATTATCTCTTAACTATTTATTAGTCATGAAACCGTGTGGTCATCTTCCCTAACCACCGAATGTACTTTATTCCTTCTCTGACCTAGCGACTGTGAGAAACTTACCGGGGCCACCATTGGAAGATCAACAACCGTCATTTCTTTGCATAGATCTCCAAGATCCCTTGCGAACATACACCCTTCGTCAGATGTAAGATCTTTCCCTGCTCAGCTTATGTTATCACATTTGCGTTGTTGGCGTATGTGGGTCCCAATAGGCTTCATGGTCACATGATCGCATAGCAATATTTTAATCCATGTGATCATGCGACCGCTCTTTTCTAACCCAACACAAGTAGCATAAATTCAAATAACCATCTTCATTTTTATGAGCTATGTTACATATTACATTTGCATCAGTGTATAGGCCCAAGAATGTAGAAACACATCCACACATCACTGTATAATCATCAACACATTCTCATTACTTGAGATGCCATGACTTTCTCATCATCAGGGTCAATTCTTTTGTGACTCGATGAGATCAAACATAATGTGGCACAGTTATATGATAAAAACATATATAATTACATCTTCTCTTTTTTTCACAATAATGCAATGCTGACATTAGTTTATCTTCTCAGAGTGATTTCTTTAATCAAAGAGCCTTTAGAAAATTGAATTCATAATCTTATAATCAATAAAATATTTCTATCCAAAGTACCATTATTTGAACCTTGCCCCAAAGCTGTAAACAATCTTAGAGGTGATCCAATCTGTAACTGTCCATATTCTGCTCCTGAAGGTTGATGTCAAATCAGTAGATATAATGCTATCACTTGCTTGATGTTGGGATCAACAGTGTATTATTCCCGAGTAATCACCTTCTCATTCTACAATTATCTAAGAACACTTCTTGAGACCCCCTTAGATTACAGATTTTTAATAGAAATCAATGTCTTCAGATGCAATTTCTTCTTCAATTGGATTGTACATACTACAATATGAAGTAGAATTCTAAATAATCTAATGTCGGCTCTATCCCTACATTATTCATATGAGGGATCTTTTCCCTGATTTCTTGTGAATGTCTAGAAATTATGACTTTCAATCATCATTCTACTTGAGAAAGAACATCAATAGGAGCACATTATCCTTGCCGGGTTAGGATCTATAACCTACCCATTATGATAAGACTTCCAAATAACTCACCCGGCTAGAAAAGATAAGACAATAGCAGGGGAACCCGACAAGGATAGCCTATTCAATGAAAGACTTAGACCTAGACTGAGACATGACCAGACATAGCTATGAGATCAAAATCTTCCACTTTTATAGCATGTTTATGGGGTGAAAAGTAGGGCAACAGCTAGCTCTGACTAGGGACTTAAACATTCCCATGTTTAAGAAATGAATCTTGAATCTCTGGTTTCACAGAGGGTAAATTAAAGGGACAGCAACACAACAAAACTAGAACAAGAACAAAGGAAAGGAAATAAGGGAGAGTAGCTAACCTAGGAAACATAAAAGAACAAACACAACTATGTACAATACAGGGGCTACCTATTTTCAATTTTCCATTTGATAAAGCTTCAAATCCTGACCATTGAAGGTCAGTGGTAGTACCTCACCATCATGATAAGCCAGCTTGAAAGAATTATTTTCCAATGCTTGATGAATCACAAATGGTCCTTTCCACAGGCTATCAAACTTCGTGTGCATTCCCTTAGGAGCATTACGTTTATCCCATAGCAGCACACTATCACCTATCATGAATTTCCATGGCCTTGCCTTCTTATCAAATATCTTCTTCACTCGCATCTGATGTTGAGTGATATGATCAACTATCTCTACTCTTTCCTTTTCCAGCTTGCTCAAATAAAGAATCCTTTTTTCTAGACCATCTTTATAGATGTCATCTTCAATCACTGTCCTTAATTTTTTTGTGGCCAGTTCCAAAGGTAAAGGAAGATTTGCTTCAGTCCCATAAACAAGCTCAAAAGGTGATATACCAATTGCTCTTTTTGGTGTTACCCTGTCTTCCCACAACACCTCATGAATCTTTTTATGCCAATTTTTTTGATTATCTGATACTAACTTCTTAACAATATTGATCAAATTTTTGTTACTAGATTCGGCCTGGTTGTTTCCTTGTGGGAAATAATCCGATGAATGACCAACAGTAATTCCATTTTCAAAACAAAAACTAGTGATTTCAAGTGAAGAAAAATAGGCCACATTGTCCACTACTAATTTAAGTGGAACACCAAACCTAACTAGTATGTTTTCTTTGAGGAATTCACATACCACTTCAGAAGTTGTTTTCTTCGTTGCCTTGGCTTCCACCCACTTGGTGAAATAGTCAGTGGTGGTTATTATATACTGGTGACTAGCACTTGATACTGGATTGATTGGCCCAATGAAATCAAGGCCCCACTACTGGAAAGGCTCTTCAATAATGACAGGCTTCAATGGAAGAGCAGCTAGTTGAGGACACCCTGTAAACATTTTGCATTTCTCACACTTGGCTACCCAGGCATATGCATCTCTGAACATACCGGGCCAGTAATAACACTGTCTCAATATTTTGAATGCTGTCACTAAAGATGAAAAGTGCCCACCACAGGCCTCATCATGAAAATTCTTCAATAATTTCTCTTGTTGCTGATTATCTACACATCTAAGAAAAGTGCCATCAATTGCCTTCTTAAAAAGCTTACCATCCCAAATCACAAACTTAGCTACCTTCAATCTGAGATCTCTCCTCTATCTTGACGCCATGCCTTCTGGACACTCTCCATATGTTAGAAAATAAGAAATGTCTTCAAACCATGTGTCCCAAAGACCCACAACTAGGACTAGTTGTTTTTCTTCAGATTCTTCCGATTCTTTTTTAGCTTTATCTTCTGCAATTTCTCTACAAAAAGAATTACCCTTTATCAGTTTGGTAGGACAAATCTCTATATCATACTCCTATGTTTTTGCTATCCATGAACCTCTGGTATTGCATCCCACATCTTGCTGCATCAGCACACTTTTAACTGCTACATCCGGCACATAAACTATAGAGCGTGAATGCAAGATGTAAAATCTAAAGTTTTTCAAAGCCTTGACCACTGAAAATGCATGTTTTTCAATCTAAGAATATTTTAACTCATGATTTTTCAGAGGAACACTCATAAAAGCAATTGGAGCTTGTATGTCTTCATCATTTTTCTGTGTTAATATGGCTAACAAAGTATGTTCGGAAGCATAACAGTAAATAATAAAGTCTCTGCTATAATCCGGATGACATAATACAGGAGCATGAGCAGTGGCATTTTTAATGTTTTGAAAAGCTTGTTTACCTTCTTCACTCCACTTAAAATTTGAATTACCTTTCATCATATCTATGATGCATTTGGTCATTTCAGCAAAGTTTGGTACAAAATGCCTAAGGAAATTAACTTGTCCAAAGAATGATTTAACTCCTGTTCTATTTACTAGTAGACTTAATCTTCTAATGGCTTCAACATGCTCCAAATCAATTTTGATTCCTTCTTGAGAGACTATATGAACAAGAAGTTTCCCTTCCATTACACAAAACATAGACTTTTTTGGATTGAGGGAAATCCCATCATCTCGACATCTCTGTAATACTTTTCTCAAATCTTCTATATGATCCTTTCTTTTCTTTGAAAACATAGTAAGATCATCTAAATATATAACTATGATTTTATCCTTTAAATCAGAAAATGACTTACTCATGCATCTCTGAAAGGTGGCACCGACATTGATGAGTCCAAAAGGAATTCGGCGGTATGCAAACGTACCCCAAGGTGTAGTAAATGTCATTTTATGCTGATCTTTTTCTTCAACTTCAACCTGATTGTAATCGGAGAATCCATCCAGCATGGACATCATTTCTGATCCAACCACTATCTGCAGCATGTAATCCATATTGGGAAGTGCAAAGTTATCCTTAAGGGATGCCTGATTCAAATTCTGGAAATCAACACAAATTCTGATTTCTCTGTTCTTCTTCTGCACTGGCACTATATTAGCTATCCATGTGGAGTGATGGATAGGATAGATAATCCGAGCTTTCAACATTTTATCCACCTCCCTGAATATAGCATCTGTAACTTTAGGATTATCATTTCTTTGCTTTTGTTAGAAAGGCACTACATCAGGATTCAAAGGAATCTGATGTTTTATTTTTCCATCTCCATAGCTTTTCAAATCTTCATAGCTCCAAGTGAAAACATCTCTTTATTCTAGAAAGAGCAGTTTGGCAACTTCTTTTTCTTCAGGTGAACAACATTTACCAATGTTTATCATCTTGGGATTATTATCATCACCAATATTTACTCCTTCATATTCACCATTATCAAGCCCTTTTTTAGCTCTTCTCTATTTTACATAAGCATCATGCCTGTTAAACAACTTCTCCAAAGATACAAAATAAGGCAGAATGATATCACCTGGTACTTGAACCTCATCAAATTGCTTTCCATGGTTAGAACTTTCTTCCTCTTTTTCATGCTGATATTCAGAACTGATTTTGCCATTTTCTAGAAACAATTGCAAGCTTTTGTCATCCTCAAACACCTGCCATGAATCTATATTATCTGGGACAGCAGCTCAATATACAACTTCAATTTGATATTTCTTATTTTTAAAGTTCGGATGAGGCAACAACAAAGATGCAGAGACAACCAATGAATCTGCTTTGGTATTCAACTCTCTTGATATTGTTTCAATAGAAAAGGCATCCAGACCTTCTATCTGATCCCAAAATTTATTTCTATAGTTTTTTAATCTGTGATTCTTCACTGAATATTGTCCTCTAACCTGCCTTACTATGAGCTCTGCATCACCTCGAGCTTTCAGCACTTTAACACCTTTTTCTTTTTTTGCTGCTATTCCCAGTAGTAAGGCTTCATATTCAATGGTATTATTAGTATTTCCAAATTCTAATTTAAATGCCATGGGTTCAGGTTCTCCTTAAGGAGGAATCAATACAACACCTGCACTAGATCCTGATGAAGAACAACTTCCATCAAATTCAAGAACCCACAAGTCTGATAACTCTTTTTCTTCACCTGACTTCTTCTCATTAGCATCTTCATTCTTGTCCTCATTTAGAGATTCTTTGGTAAACAACATGTAATTACCAAATTCTAGTTCTTGATAAAGTATTTGACCCTTAGGATCATCTAATTTCATGATTGTATACTTCACCTTTTCCTTAGGCTCCAATTTGATTTTCTTATTCCCAATTGGTATGACAGCATGAGACCAATCCAACTTTATTTCTCCTCCTAAATCTTTGCAAAAACTTCTACTTAAGAGAAGCCCATAGCTTGTTGGAATGTCAGCTACTAGGATAGTCATCAAAAGTTTCTTCTCAGGATGAGATGCCAAAGCTACCTGTGCATCCTTGATTTGGGCAATTAAAGGAACTTGTTTGGCATCCATCGAATAACATTTCCCATACACCTTAGTGAGATTAAGATTCAAAGCTTTGGCTACAGAATAAGTCATGACATTATCTGATGCGCCTGAATCTGTTATACAATTACTTAATTTGCATCCATTAACATAAAGTGAAACATAGAAGGGAGGAGGTTTTTGTCCAGGTGATGTTGCTAACACAATAGATTCTTCTTCTTTAAACAAATCAGCTGTTAATGTTTCATCCCCTTCTACCATAGTAGCACTATTATTTAATTCTAAAATATTTCTTGTACACTGTTCTACTATTCTTTTAAATTTTGAAGGATGCGATTTTAAATAATCCACAAAAGAAATTTGAATTTTAGATTCTTCACAGAATTGAACAGCATCAAAAGATAATTTATCTTTACCTGGCTGAGAGCTTGACACCTTCTGATCAGTATCAGCACTGATTCTCGCAGGACTAGGATCACTTTTATGAGGATTGCTGAAAGACTGGTTCTTTAACTTCTGATTCCTGGTGAGCACTGTATATGATTTTCCATCTATAGTAGGATAGCATTTTCCTTTAGATTCAAAATCAGATTCATACTCCACAAATAAATTTCCAGAGTTGCCAGTTGAGTATGTATCCTCTTCTACAATAGGAGCTGCTATATTCAGTTCATTGATGGTCAATAACTGCATCATACGGGCAATTTCTAGGCAATTCTCATTAGTGTGATCTATAGTCAAATGAAACATGCACATGTTTCCTTTTTTTGGTGCGGCTTCAATCTGCAACCTAGGTTGAGGACCTGTAAGTTGCGAAAATCTATTGTCCATGTTTCTTCCAGGCATATTCTGAAAATTACACTGATTAGAATTATTGAATCCTGGTAATTGCCTTTTTCATAGTAATCAATTCATTGGACAATTTTTGAATCATTTCATCAGATGACGAGGTACTATTTGAACTTCCTTTATTTTGTAACTCTCTTTTCCATTTTCCTACTGAAATTAAATCTTCTTCACATTCGATAGCTTTCTTTTGTGCATCCGCTAAATTTGTGGGACGTGTCTTTCTCAACTCATAATTGATATCCGGAGGCATTGCACTTATGAAAAATATTTTAAGATTACTAGTAGTAGGTCTATCTGCAACAAGGATTCTACTAACAATCTTATTGAAGGCAGCTACAAAATCCCTCATTCTCGTTTGAGGCTATTTTTTGATGGATGTCAATTGTGTCAATAAAAGATGCTCATCTTCTACTATCTTAAAATGATCTTCAAATGCTATTCTCATCACATTCCAATTGGTGATAGAACCATCATCCAAATGATAAAACCAATCCGTTGCACTGTCTATTAAAGTCTCAACAAATAATCTCACAGCAATGTCCTCATGTGCCACCCCTAAAATATGAGTAGCAGCAAAGAAGGCTTTAATATGTTGATCAGTGGTGACTTTCTCATCTCCTATAAATTTAGGAAAAATTTTTCTTGATCCAGCAAGGAGTGGATGATAAGTTGTTAGTGCTAATGGTCCTACTGCAGTAGCCCATGCAGCAGCCATGACAGTCCTAGCACAATATGGTGGAAAATTAACAACTGGAGGAGTAGTAGTACCATGAAGTGTAAACACTTGACAAGTGTTTTGTGAAGTGCTTTGATTTCTAATAGGAGAAGAAGACCTACTCTAACTTTTCCTTTCTCCTTTCTTTCTAGGAACTTCTAGGATGGGAAAACCAAGCTCTGCTAATGTATCAAATGTAGGATCTCGTCCACCCTATTCTCTGGTACTCCTGAGGAATCTTATTCACTCCAAGATGATGTAGCTTACTGATCAAATGACTGTTTGTGTCCCCAGTAGAGTCACCAAAAATCTATTAGTAAACAGATTTTTCCTTCTTGTTCTTTATGACAATATGACTCTCAATGCCCAAATTATGAACAATATCTGAATACAATAGTTGAAAAGCCACTCTATGATTACTAGCTTTTCTCTGAATTGGTAGGTACAGCTCCTTTTTGGAATGAATTATGTTTTGATCCTGAAACTAACACAGGGTATGCTCTTAACCTGAGAGCAGGAGAGGCAAACCGAATTAAGCTGAAACAAAACTTAATCCAGGTAAGGAGAGCTTTCTAATCTATGAACCAAGCTGTAGAACTCACAAATCCTATGAATTCATACACTTAGCATTAACTAATCTACAATAACTATTAACAAAGATATAAATGAAATGATGAAAAACCTCTAATGAATCCTTCTCTGAATATCCCACAGCACATCCTACTGGGTTTATTCACATCTTTAAAAAAGAGGAATGAAACATCCTTTCCTTCCTACTGCAATTCAGATTGAGAGAAAGAATCATATAACTAACAACTATTAGCTAACTAGAATAGAAAATAATTGACATAAAACACATTCAATTTTCTCTACAACATCAAGTATCTTACGTCAAAAATTTTTCCGACCTTGTATTTTCTTTTACAATAGAATATATAGAGATTACAAGCATACACCCTTTCATGGGAATACCAAGTGTTTCAACTTCTAGGATTTGAAAAGACTAAAAAAACAAGTGTTTCAACATCACAACAAAGAGGAACTGATAAGACTTTGTCCTTTTATCTAATTCGGCTTGAGAAACCCGATCTACTATATCAAATTTCTCCTCTACCATCATTTGGGAGAAGACAAACTGTTCACACCATAGCAGTAATCTTTTGATCAAACCCGTCATTACTATGTAATTTCCTTATAAAATTAGTCCACTTTTCTAAGCTTTCTGCTCTTTGTTATTCATGCTAAACTGGAGTGCACAGAACATGCAAGTCGAATTCATTTTATAGCAGGGCAAGCAGAACCAATTGCCTTCAATATTGTAATGAGCCCTAACTTACGTTGTCACATGATCACATGGCACTTTTCTCAATCATGCGATCATGCAACCACACACCTACCACATTGCCTCTATGACTTTTCCACACCATAACAGAAAAGTGGGGACCGTTGATTTTCCTTTAGAAAGATGCATGGTGTGGATGCCTTTGGACCCACCACTTTACACCTGTCACGATCCCACTATCCCTCTAAGAATCTTTGACTCCATATAGACTAAGTGGAAGCTGTCGATTCAGTGTATTATAACTGTAGAGAAACTTTACTTGGCCCCACCACGAGACACGTGTTTGCATCTTGCATGATCGCATAGCTTGTTTTAAACTCTTGCAATCATGCGACTGCTTTGCCGCTTAGAATCTTCCCTATCATCCCGTCAAAGCGGGAACCATTGATCGAGGATCTTTAAACCTTTCTACCGTAAACAATTCTTTCAGACCCACCAAGGGACATGTGGTGAGATCCCACATGATCGCAAGACATCTTCCTCAGTCATGCAACAAAGCAGGGACCGTAGATCTGGAGACTGCAACTAAGAGCCCGTGACCCCACCATTCCACATGGCTTCATCTCGCATGATCGCATAGCATGTTTTAAACTCTTATGATCATGCGACCACTCAAAATGAACTTGCCCAGCTTACATTATCTCTTAACTGTTTATTAGTCATGAAACCACGTGGTCATCTTCCCTAACCACCGAATGTATCTTATTCCTTCTCCGACCTAGTGACTACGAGAAACTTACCAGGCCCACCATTGGAATATCAATGGCTGTCACTTCTTCGCATAGCTCTCCAAGATCCCTTGCGAACATACGCCCTCCGTTAGATGTAGGATCTTTCCCTGCTCAGCTTATGTTCTTGCATTTGCACTATTGGCGTATGTGGGTCCCAGCAAGCTTCATGGTCACATGATCACATAGCAATATTTTAATCCATGTGATCACACGACCGCTCTTTTCTAACCCAACACAAGCAGCATAACTTCAGATAACCATCTTCATTTTTATGAGCTATGTTACATATTACATTTGCATCAGTGTATAGGCTCGAGAACATAGAAACACATCCACACATCATTGTATAATCATCAACACATTCTCATTACTTGAGATGTCGTGGCTTTCTTTTCATGAGGGTCAATTCTTTTGTGACTCGATGAGATCAAACATAGTGTGGCACGGTTATATGATGAAAACACATATAATTACATCTTCTCTTTTTTTCACAATAATGCAATGCTGACATTAGTTTATCTTCTCAGAGTGATTTCTTTAATCAAAGAGCCTTTAGAAAATTGAATTCATAATCTTATAATCAATAAAATATTTCTATCCAAAGTACCATTATTTGAACCTTGCCCCAAAGCTGTAAACAATCTTAGAGGTGATCCAATCTGTAACTGTCCATATTCTGCTCATGAAGGTTGATGTCAAATCAGTAGATATAATGCTATCACTTGCTTGATGTTGGGATCAATAGTGTATTATTCCTAGGTAATCACCTTCTCATTCTATAATTATCTAAGAACACGTCTTGATACCCCTTTAGATTATAGATTTTTAATAGAAATCAATGTCTTCAAATGCAATTTCTTCTTCAATTGGATTGTACATACTGCAATATGAAGTAGAATTCTGAATAATCTAATGCCGGCTCTATCCCTACATTATTCATATGAGGGATCTTTTCCCTAATTTCTTGTGAATGTCTGGAGATCATGACTTTCAATCATCATTCTGCTTGAGAAAGAACATCAATAGGAGCACATTATCCTTGCCGGGTTAGGATCTATAACCTACACATTATGATAAGACTTCCAAATAACCCACCCAGCTAGAAAAGATAAGACAATAGTAGGGGAACCCGACAAGGATAGCCTATCCATTGAAAGACTTAGACCTAGACTGAGACATGACCAGACATAGCTATGAGATCAAAATCTTCCACTTTGACAGCATGGTTATGGGGTGAAAAGTGGGGCAACATAAATTAAAAACATTGTGGGGGTCTGGCAGGTCATTTTGGGTTAGACAAGACACTAGAGTTGGTGAGGAGATTCTATTATTGGCCTAAAATGCCATCAGATGTTAGGAAGTTTGTGGAGGCTTGTATGGTGTGCCAAAGAAAAAAGGGCAAGTCTCTACACTCCATTGCCCATTCCCAATAGAGCTTGGGATGCTGTCAATTTGGATTTTGTACTTGGCCTGCCTAAGACCAAACAGGGATATGACAGTGTGTTTGTGGTGGTAGACAGGTTCTCTAAGATGGCTCACTTCTTTCCTTGCAAGACTAGCCATGATGCCTCACATATTGCATGGATCTTCTTCAAGGAAATCATAAGACTACATGGATTGCCTCTATCCATAATCTCAGACAGAGATCCCAAGTTCCTTGGTCATTTTTGGAGGACCTTGTGGAAAAAGCTTGGAACAGACTTGGCTTTCTCATATGCATACCATCCCCAATCAGATGGTCAAACCGAAGTAGTTAATAGGTCCCTTGGGAACCTATTAAGATGCCTAACCAAGGAGCATGGATCAACTTGGGATTTAGTTATTTCTTAGGCAGAATTTGCCTACAATGATTCCATGAACATGAGTACAAGACAAAGCCCATTCTAGATTGTGTATGGCACCCATCTAAGGGGTGTGATGGAGTTAAGAGAAATTAAATCTATGGAGAGGAACAGTGCTTAGGCCAGTGCCTTTGCAGAGGTCATGAGGGATGTCCATAAGGAGGTAAGAGGAAGGTTGGAGAAAGTGACAAATAAATACAAAGAAGCTATAGATTGTAGAAGAGGAGATCTCCAATTTTCAGTTGGAGATATGGTGATGGTGCACCTATAGAAGGAAAGATTACCCAAGGGTAAACATAGCAAGTTGATGATGAGGAAGATAGGTCCTTTTAAAATCTTGCAAAAGTGTGCTCAAAATTCTTACAAGGTGGATTTTCCATAAGATGTTGGGATCTCAAACACCTTCAACATATCTGATCTATATGCTTATAAGGGACCTGAAGTGGTGAATTCAAATGGAGAAGCAGTGCCCAAAGATGATCATGAGATCATCAAAGCCCTTCCTAAAATCCAAATTCCTAAGATTGAGTATGTTTTGGACAAGAGGGAAGGTAAGAAGGCCAGGAGACAGGTCTATTTGGAGTATCTCATCAAATGGAAGGATAAGCCAATAGAGGATGCTAGTTGGCTAACTAAAGTAGCAATCCAAAAGTTGGGATACCAGGTATCCACACTGCCAACTCAAGAGAGTTGAGTTTTATTGGCCTAGGGAGTATGGTTTAGGGAACCAAGGCTCTCATTTAAAGGCATGGGTCTTAGGCAAGGGTAGATAGGTGTTGGATCCTTTTGGGATCCTTTGATGTAATAAAAGACCAAGTGTGAGGTCAATTGGTACTTAGGTGAATTTATAAACCAAGTTGCTCAATTGGACCAAATGGTCTAAAATGTGTAGATATAATGATTTTTTATAGGTTTGGGTAGTTTAGGCTTAGAATGGTTGGGTTAGATCCATCTAGACCTTGGTTGGGTCTAGTTAGAGCCTAGGAGACAAAATTGCAAAAGTTGCAATGCAACTTTCAAAAGTTTCTCAGCAACTTTGAGAAGTTACTCAACAACTTTGAGAAGTTACTCAAATGTTGTAATTTGGTTGAGAACACCTAAGAAAGTGGCTCTAACCATTGTAATTCATTTAAAATCCATTGAGAATGATTGACCAAGAGGTTAGATCTCATTGTAATCAAAGGCTTGAAGTTTTGGAATGAAAAACCTTGAATTTCTAGAATTCTAAGCATTACCAGTGGATTGTATGGTTTCGTACAGTCTGGGAATGATTTTATAGTCATTTTTTTGATAAGTACATTTTATTAAGGAGTGAATGATTTTGGTTTGAAGTCATTTTTAGATACCAATCAAAATTTATTCTCTTTTTGGTCTGAGTGATCTAGAACAGTCCTGATTTCTAGGGACTTGGAGAAATGGTGGCCTAAATTGTAACTTCAATAGTGTATCCTCATGAAAATGAGGGGAATGAAAGTTAGGATTATGGTCTCAAGGAATCCAAAGGCTAGAGGTGTGGAGAGAAGGTTTGATATTTTTTCAAGTCAACCCTAGGCCAAACATCTCTATGTGTTTGGCTAGGATAGAAGTGGCTAAGTAGAGACAGTCGATGTTGAAGACCCAAAGAACCCTGTAAGTTGTTTTTTTTAGTCAATTAAGGTGTGAATAGGATTTCCAAAATTTTTTGGGGTCTTGAGAACCCATCCTACTCTTTTTTCATTGAAGCCCTAGTCTAACTTGATCAATAAGGTTATGTGTGCTTGGTGAGGGTTTGGGGGTGCTGAATCATGATCAGCCTGATTTCTTTTGGATTATTTTGGGTGATCCAAAAGGGTGTTTGGATCAATTCTTATTTCCCTAGGGTGTTAAGGGATTTTGGAAGTTAAAGGCAAAAATCAAGGTTTGGAAGGCTACAAGGATTGTAGGCCTAGTGTGACGAATTGGTGTTGTGGGTCTACATGATTCCTTTTGGGTTGGGAATCTAACTATATTGGCTTTAGGAAATCAATCTCCACTCTTGGATAAAGGTGATTTGAAACTATAAGGGAAAGTGCCTTATAGGGCTCATCAGGAGAGTGTACTCGGGTGTAGGTAAGGATCTCAAATTGATCCTAGAATCCATTATTGATTGGATTAAGGTATTAAAGACCTTATTTTGGTGGTTGGCTACATTGATCTGCATCACTTATGTTGAGAAGGATCTTAAAATACCAGAGAGTGAATCCAAGAAAACAACATGGAAAAGAGGAAACAACAAAGCCAAGAAAATTATAATTGATGTTGTTAAAGATCACATTCTTCCTTCTATCACAAATTTAACAACAACATATGAAGTATTCAACACCATTAAGAATACATATGAGATTGATAATACGAGCAGAATACTAACCTTAAAGAAGAAACTCTTGAGCATAAAGATGAATAAGGGAGAAACTATAACATCTTATTTCCTAAGAATCACCGAAATAAAGGATCAACTCTCTACCATGGGAAACAATGCGGATGATATGGAACTAACACTTCTAGCTCTTAGAGGTTTTCCTATTTCATGGGAATCATTCTTTCAATGCATAACTAGTCATCCTTCCCTACCCAATTTTGATCAACTAAAGAATGAATACACTCAGGAGGAATCTTTGTTAATTTCAAGGGGAATAGGCCCAACTAAAGAGGTAAAAATTCAAGCTCTACATGCAAAAGAAAACAACATAGGGGAAAATAATTTCAGAAGGAAAAGAGGAAACCACAAAGATCTCTCCAAAGTTCAATGCTACAAGTGTGATAAGTTTGGACACACTCACAGGTTATGTCTAGAAAGGAAGAAAAATCATGCAAACATTGCTGAAGTCAGAGAAGAGGAATATTTCTTATTCTAAAGAAAAATCATGCAAACATTGCTGAAGTCAGAGAAGAAGAATATTTCTTATTTCTGCATTTCTGTTGGGCTTAAGAGAGAGTATTTATTACCATACAATCTTGAACAAAATGGATACATAATCTATGTTCCAAGACAAAGAGCTGTTGAAATTAGTAGGGATGTGGAATTTGAAGAAAATATTAGTCATAAAGAAAAATGAAAATGATTTACTTACAGAAATAAATGAAGACTACACAATTAAGAATCAGAGGGAGAACAGGAAGTTACTTGTTGGAGTATGTGGAAAACCTTATCAAGTTAGTTTACATCAAGAGTGAGGAAATATTGATATCAAGTTAGTTTACATCATTGCTGAAGTCAGAGAAGAGGAATATTTCTTATTCTAAAGAAAAATCATGCAAACATTGCTGAAGTCAGAGAAGAAGAATATTTCTTATTTCTGCATTTCTGTTGGGCTTAAGAGAGAGTATTTATTACCATACAATCTTGAACAAAATGGATACATAATCTATGTTCCAAGACAAAGAGCTGTTGAAATTAGTAGGGATGTGGAATTTGAAGAAAATATTAGTCATAAAGAAAAATGAAAATGATTTACTTACAGAAATAAATGAAGACTACACAATTAAGAATCAGAGGGAGAACAGGAAGTTACTTGTTGGAGTATGTGGAAAACCTTATCAAGTTAGTTTACATCAAGAGTGAGGAAATATTGATACTTTCACCAAGCCCCTACTAGGTCAAGAAAATAGAATACTTTAGAGGTAAACTTGGTATGACTAAACCATAGTTGTAAATTCTGAGATTAAATCTAAATTATGTGTAATTTATATTCATGAATATTATAAATGGAAAATATTGCAATATTACTCTTGTGAAAGGTGACGATCTTTCATACGTGTTAGGTTACTATTGCTAAGTCATGACTTAGACAATAGCTTGACCTAGTGTTAGGTATAAGTATGTATTATAGTCATTAGTCCCGACACTAGATATTCTAGAGTTGTTATTAAATCCAGTTCTGAATTGGTCGGGGATTATAACAATGTGTGAATCAAGATTAGACTACATTAAGTTGTTGTCCTGTAATGTCCTAGGTATCTTGATTGTTATCATTGAATCTAGTTCTGAATTGGTTGGGGATTGTGATAACTCTTCTATCAAGATGAGTACATCATGATGATGTCCTGAGCTGTGTCAGATATCTTGATATGAAGTTATGTGTTAGTTATCACTAAATCTAGTTCTGAATAAGTCAAGGATTGTGATAACACATTGATCAATCTTCTCTTGCTAAGAGGGAGTGTTAGAGAATAGCATCGATCTGATTGATGGAGTGTATACTATAAACATATATGTGTATATCTATCTACACACACACACGTGTGTGTGTGTGTGTAATTGTATTTAATATACATAACCATCTAAATGAATTGATGTTGCTTAACTAATGTTAATTTGATGTGGGACAGGTAAGGAGGATCCAATTAAGGATAGTCCAAACAAGAAGCCAAACACCACAATGTGGAATAACACAAAAAGATAATGTTTTCAACTAAATTTTCATTAACATGCTGAGCTATAATGCCTTCCTAGTTAGGGCCAACTACAATCAAAAGTATTTCTATGATCTCTCAACTAGTCCAACCCTAAAACAATCAACAACTAATGGAAACACTAAGGCAAATATGAACTTGAGCTTGCAAGCCTCCAAGAAATCTCCTTGTCTCCAAGCACGCAACCACTAGCTCTACTATTACAAACAATCAGATAAACAATTTGATCTTCAAGATCTCATATGATCCAAATATAATATTCACACTTACCTCCACTACTGACTCCTGAATGACCCCTAAACATCTACCCAAAGAATCCTTAAATACTAATCTTTAGCCACAAGTCAGCTAGAACAAACAATTAACTCCTAAGCCTAGTCGGCTTCTACTACAAACAAATATTAAATTCAACAACAGTCGGCTCTCAAATATCCTTGCAAAGAATTAATTCTCCATGTTGGTCTCTAGATCTACATAGGATAATACAACAAGAGCTACAAACAATAAATGCACCAAGTCTACCAACCAGATCTCCAAGAACTCCAGTTGGTAAACCAGAACTACCGAGTGCTAGAGAAACAATTGACCATGCCAAGAATCACTGAGAAACATAGGTATCACTGAGAAAGAATGTCAACCAAGTACCATAGGCATCGCTGAGTACAAGTTCCATAGAGCACAAGAGGTTTCACCGAGTTCCTTCAATGACCAAGCTTCCTTCAATAACTGAGACCATCGGTTAAAGCTGCAACCAACTAACACAGAACCAAAACAACAAACCACCATGTAGATTCACCAAGTAACCTAGAATGCCCCTACATCAAACACCCCTGGTTCAAAAATATGTTCTCATAGGCTAGAAGAACATCTTCCAAGATTCAGCACATAAACCCCGAACTGGTTCTTCACATACAAGCCCTTTAAACTCTTCACCTTGCACACTCTTCCACTTTTATTTCCTCTATCTTTTCAAATCTTTCCTTGATAATACACAGGCTTGTTCTCCATACCAATCCATCCTTTTATAATTTCCCAACTCATCTCAGCTACCAAAGCTCAAGTTTCTCCTACCGAGCGTTGTATCCAGTTAAGGCATCAGGGAAAGCTTCTTGTTATTATTCTAAAGAGTAAACACATTCTTAACACAATCATACATAGCTCTGCAATCATATATCCAAGGTCTATCGAGCAATATATGACAAATATTCATCTCCATAATATCACATAGCACTAGATCCTTATACTGGCCAATCTAAAAATCAACAAAGCACTGCTCCCTTACTTCCAGAGCATGAACATCTCGTAACCAGCCAATCCTATAATGATAAGGATGCTTCATTCTCTTCAAACCAAGTTTCTGAACCATGTCCTCAGTAACAAGGTTATCAGTACAACCACTATCAACAATTACATCACAAAGTTTATGTCTAGACTTGCACCGAGTTCTGAATAAGTTTCTGCTCTGACAAGGTTCCTCCTTTGCACTGAGCAATGTTCTCTGAACCAGCAAGTTCTTAGATTCAAGTTCATTTTGAATGTTCTCATTTACTATAGCAGTCCTTCAGTCACCAAATTTATTTTATTTACACTCAAAAGATCAATGTCCTTCCTCACCACAATTATAACAAGTACCCTTAAAGATAACTCTACATGTTTTCTTTTTCAATTCCACAAGTTTTAGTTCATCTTCAACAATCAGTTTATCCTTCGCCAAGTGATCAATCTTTTCCTTCTTTCAGGGATTACCATGTTGTCTCCTTTTCAACTTATCTTCTCCCTTCAGAGTATACTGATAAGCATCTTCAACCAAGTCAATCTTCAGCATACCAAGCTCATCCTGAATATTAAATCTCAAACCATTCACATACCGAGCTACTTTTTCTTTACCAAGTTCTCTATGTCTAGACTTAATAGTCAATTTATAGAACTCCTTAGTATAGTCCTCCAGATTCAAATATTTTTTGCTTCATATTCTGCAACTTCTTAAACAAGTCAAGCTCATAGTTGTCAAGTATGAACTTAGCTTTCAATTTAGTCACCATCAACCTCCACCGATTGATCTTCATTTCACGTTCATCTTCTCTATCTCTTTGTAATTATTTCCACCAAAGAGTAGCATGTCCTTTCTACTTAGTATGTGCCAATCTTACTCTAAGAGGATCTTCAATTTCTTCAAGCTCAAAGAAGTCTTCTAGTTCACCAATCTGATCAATCAAGTCCTCGGGTCTCTAAGAACTAGAGAAAGTAGAAAATTCTATTTGGTAACTAGTACTTAATTGAGCTCTAGATCTATGTAACCAAATAGTACAGTCTTCACCAGATCTATCTCTCTGGTCATCTCCACTAGATCCAGCAGCTTCAAAGTCTTCAACAGCTTCCTCATAACCATCATGAGTACCAAGAATCCTTGGCATACCAGTAATGTCTCTCATGACCTCAGCGATCATGTAATTCTTCATCAATTCCATCTTAGATCTAAAATCAACTTTAACCTTCTCTATAATCTTTGATTCCACAACATCATAGATATTTGCAATCGCTCTAGGGTCCAATCTTCTCAAAGGTATCATTCAAGATTTTTGAAAACCCAAATCAATAAGTCAAAAACAAGGTCCTAGTGTAAACAGCCTCAACTCAGAGATCTGTTTACAAACTCAAGATCTTCAAGCTCTGATACCACTTGACGCAGAACAGGTAAGGAGGATCCAATTAAGGATAGTCCAAACAAGCATTCAAATAACATAATGTGGAATAACATAACAAGACAATGTTTTCAACTAACTTTTCATTAATATGCCCAATTGTAAGGCCTTCTGGGTTAGGGCCAAATGCAATCAAAAGTATTTCTATAATCTCTCAGCTAGTCCAGCTCTGAAACAATCAACAACTAATGGAAACACTATGAAAAACCTGAACTTGATCTCGTAAGCCTCCAAGAAATCTCCTTGTCTTCAAGCATGCAACCACTAACTCTTCTATTACAAACCATTAGATAAACAATCTGATCTTCAAGATCTCGCAGGATCCAGATCTAATATTCACACTTACCTCCACTACTGACTCCTGAATGACCCCTAAACATCTACCTAAACACTCCTTAAATACTAATCTTCGGCCACAAGTCAGCTGGAAGAAATAATTAACTCCTAAGCCAAGTTGACTTCTACTACAAACAAATATTAAATGTAACAATAGTCGGCTCTCAACAAATAATTAATTCTCCATGTCGGCCTCTAGATCTACATAGGAGGATACGAAAAGAGCTACCAACAATAAATGGACCAAGTTGGCTAACCAAATCTCCAAGAACTCCAGTCAGTAAACTAGAACTACCGAGTGCCAAAGAAACAACTAAGTACCAGTGAAACAACCAACCATGCCAAGCATCACCAAGAAAAATAGGTATCATCGAGCAAGGACATCAACTAAGTACCACAAGCATCGTCAAGTACAATTTCCACTTAGAACAAGATGTTTCATCAAGTTCCTTCACGACTGAGCTTCCTTCAATAACCAAGACCATCGGTTAAAGCTACAACTGAGTAACACAAAACCAAAACAACACACCACCATGAAGATTCACCAAGTACCCTAGAATGCCCCTGCATCATAATTAATTAGCAAACTAATTAGTAGTTACATATATGTATATTTGTGACTCTATTGTAAGAGTCAGACCTCTACATATATATGACTACCTATTAGTTTATTTATAAGGGATGCTTATTCAATGGTTGATATCAATTACAGTGGTAATATCAAGCAATAGTAAGCATTCAAATTCTTTCTATATAGGATCTTGCTCTTTAACAAAGATGACAAGTGGCACACAAGTGAACTTATTGATGTCCAACTAGAGCACTACCTTGAGATGGAAACAAGAAGACTAAGACCATCCTTCATGGGTAGTAGATTCCAAGGGATTTTTAGGTACAAGACTAAATGGGCATGAAAACCAAGATCTTCTTGACTATCTTGGTCCCTCTAGGATGAGTGACTACATCCATATGGCTCTCTAGGGGAGGTGGATTCAAGAGAAACTTAACATTAGTACAAGGGAGTTACCTCAATGATCTAATAATTCTAAGAGATGTTCAACTTTAAGAGCAATCTTATTTTCTTGTACCTAAATTTGCACATGTATATTAAAACAAATAATTGCTTTAGTATATTAAAGAAGTTTATAAAAAACATAGTTAAAATAAAAGAGGAGCAACATTCTTATTTTTCAACATTCTAAAGAGAACTTCCACTTTGAAAGTATGTCAAATTTAGGTATGTTTATGTGGAAGAAAAGACTAGTTTCTAAGAAAAGTCATGTGCCTAGTTAAGGGAGTAGACATGGAAAATAAAACATAAATCCAATTCCAAGCTTCTTGAGATGGGGTATATAACCATAACTATGATATTTAAGAGACTTGAGTTGACCATGAAAAGAAGAATTAAATCTAGAAATGCCTCTGTGAGTAAGGCATGTCACCAAAGGAAAGAATTAACCTACAATAAGCACTAGACAAGCAAGAAAAACTAGGATCTAGCACCACAAACCAAATGCCTTGAAATCATTTTTTCCACATCCCTTTAGAGCATTACGGGTATCAATGGGGATTGAGTTGATCCACAATGTGCAAATGTGGAGAAAACTAAGAATACCTTGAGAGGGCCTATAGATTTGAAAGGGAGTGTTTAGATACAACTTTCAATCCTTCTACCAATGTTTAAGACATCAAACTTCAATTTTGCAATGCATCTAAGAAGGAATGGCACCAATAACCTAGTAGTATGTCTCTTAGTTAATATTAGAAAGCCTATTTTTTAACGTGAAACTAAGAAAGGTAAGGAAATCCTTATTGGCCTTTTCAAGATTACTTTACTTTTCAAGATTACTTTACTTTTATTTAAATAATTTTTTTATGTGAGTTTTTAATTCTGATAGTTAAAATTCTAGCTCTAATAATTTATTTTTATGGTTATTAAATTGTTATATATACATATATGTTTTTAAAAATAGTAGTAGCAAAAGGGTGTTGACCCATGGAACAAAGAGGCTGACTAAGTGAATTAACTAGAAAATTAATTCAACATAGAGAGTAGCATTAAAGAATGAGAGTCTACCACGATCAAAAACAAAAAAGTAGCAAAAAGTAAACCATCACATTTGCAGAGTATCACACATCCATGAAAATTTTTTGAAATAGTTCAACTTAAACCAAATAGGGTGCCACATAGGGCTAAAACCCAGTTTCAAAGTTTTGAGCATACGAAAAGAAGAAAAATCCAACCAAAAGTAAGGTGCAGAGTCATCAGCAATCTCCACCCTCCCAAGCATGCCCAACCATAGATTAATTTCCCATCCCATAAGTTCTTCAATAGAAGAAGGTCCACCCACTCTTCATTCAGGAAATTGAAGAGTTCCCGGTTTCCTTTAACAACATCCTTGTCCTCCGAAGCTTTCTCGTTGAGGCAGAGAGTGGTGGCAGACGCATGCATCACCTTAAGCGCAAACTTGCTAACATCTGTTAGACGCTTCTTAGTGGCTTCCAAGTCCCTTGTGAGTTTAGACACCATATTTTCCATTGAAGCAAATTGGTACTTGATTCTCCCCAACAGGCCACTTCCAGTATGCTCTTGGTCAGCACTGGGCTCTTTTTCCATCATCTCCTCCTCAAACATAGTGATATCGATGTCTTCATCCGGCTTAGTTTCCACCTAGTCAGTGCCATTGTCTGAGCCCTCTTTACTTGGTGAGCCCATAGAAGCATCCTCCTGGGCAGAAGTATCGTCCTAGTTCATGAGCTCTCTGATAGCTCTTTCCCCTTGCTCTTTGGCAATACGCAAAGAGCGAAAGATAGAGGTGGGTTGGGCCTTAGTGGTCTGGGGGCAGTCCAAATTAATAATAATCCTCTTTTGCTTCTTGGGATGGGGCTGAGAACTAGCACCAAGGTTAAGGGTGTGCTTCACATATATGTTATACACACATGCCTTTTTTCTATCTAATACAATTTCTCCTATTCTTATCTTATGACAATGTCTACTACATATAATAGATATACAATTGAAACTATTGAACTTGAATAATAGGTATATGTACTTTCTTGTGTGATTGAAATTAAGTCCCTTTTAATCTATTGACGTATTTGCCTACCTTTAAATTCAAGACTAAACTAACACTTAGAAAATGAAATAAAATGACATCTTATTTCCACTAACCCCTAACCAATAAATCTTCCTCCTAGCCACCACATTTTGGGGCCATCACTTCCTACTTAATCATAGCATAGCATTTCTATATACAAATATATATTACTTATGAACATTCACACCAATTTCCTACCATTTAAATGGATTCAACAAATTAATCAGCATTTACATAAGATATGATAGAAGATTCAACTAAATGCTAAAACACTGACAGTAATCCATTCCTTATAATTTTGAATGCTTAACCTTCCAACATCCAAAACAAAATTGGCAATATTGACCGTAAAACTTCACACTTAAATGTGCAAATAATCCCCCTCTGATTAAACACTTGAAAAATAAATTCCATTACTTTAAAACATATCCTATAATCAAACCTTTATATGTTTTCTTGTAATAGTTTTTCTCTCTGTGGAACAACAATCCAAATTTTGTGGGGTATGCTAGTATAATTTAGCCAGAGGACTTTGTGTCTGATTTCTCTACTTACTTTATGTTTTTCACTATAATTTTGTAGCCACGATAGAAACATCATGAAGTAATAACTTAATAAGTTTTTATAAGCTAGTAATACAACTCTTTTACATAAAACATAGACCAGATTACAAACTCTGATAATCCATGCTGGAAGAGACCAAATGGTCTTACTACAACCACACAGTTTTCAACTGCTAATCATTTATATCCAAACCTCTCAGTAGAGAAATATATATATGTAAACTCCTTGCATTTATTTAGAGATGTTCTATTGCAAGATAGTGCAATATATATATATATATATATCATCCTTGGTTTGTAATAGCTTTTTGGTGGTGGTTTTCCCTCTTCTGTTCTCCTATTTTTAGATAGTCATCGGTGAACTGCTTTATGTACGAAGTTATCGCCATTTAAATGGCTTATCTTATGTAATCAAAAAACAAGAGATCATAAAATCAGAGAGTCTCTATGGATAGTGGACGTAGCCTTTTTTAAGGTGATAAACTGTAAATTTTGGTGTTCTGTGATTGTGTTTTAGTTTTATCTGTGCTTGTATTTTAGTTCAAATTTTACAATTGGTATCAGAGTAGGGAAAGTTTGATTTGATTTTTATTTTATTTTTTTGCAAATAGTGAAATTTCTCAAAGCTATGGACGAAGCAGATAAATCGAAGATTGAAAAATTTGTAGGCTAGAATTTTAGACTATGGAAAGTTCAAATGGAGTCGTCGTTAACCAAGTAGGATCTTTGTCATTGTCAGATGAAGCTTGATGGGAAAGGGATAGGGTTTTTATCAGGTGAAGAATGGGAGAAACTTGATGAAAAGCCAAGGGCGACCATATTTTTCTCGTTGTCTAGTAATGTCTTATTCAACATTTCAACTAAGAAGACAATGCATGAACTCTGAGAAAAGTTGTCTTCGCTCTTTTAGATAGCTTCAATGTCCAGTAAGGTATTCATCATGAAAAGATTGTAAAATCTGAAAATAAAAAAGGGTGTGCTTATTTATAATTATCTAAATAAGTTTAATACATTAGTTACACAAGTTTCAGTTGGAATAACTCTACATGATGAAATAAAAGCTATATTTTACTATTATGTTCATTGCACATCTGTATCTACTAAAATTAAGCTTAAGTTTGATGAAGTTGCAGCCACCATTCTCAGTGAAGATATAGAAATCAAGAACCTTCTTCTAGAGATGTCTTAACTGCTATTTGTACAGAAAATTGAGGTAGGAGTCAAGATAAACGTAGGAATAAGGATAGAAGACGGTCTAAATCTACAAAGAGTTCTAAGTCTAGAGTGTAAAGAATTTAGAATGAAACTAAATTCTAGAAATGCATAAACATGCTCTGTTTTCAGCAAATAATAAATTCTAAAATCCCAAAAAATAGGGCAGACATGAGAGCTGGAGAAGTATGCAAGAATCCACTTGCTTCTATTCAAATTTAAAACACTTTTACAACAAGAATTTAAACTTGCAACTTTTGGAGCTGCATACAAACTTTTAGATTATTTGAAGCAATCACTGCTTAACAAAATAATCAATTACCACTGCTGTGTAAAAATAGAGCATTACAAAAACACTTGCTGCTGTAATAAAATTCTAAAACTTAACTCTGTTGTTAACTCCTTCCTTCCTTTACTGCTGCAATAAACTTTCAAAACTTGACTCTGTTGTTCTCAAAACTTGCAAAACAAAAGACCACAAAAGTAATTATAAACTTGTTGCAAACTTGCCAACCAAGTCACCCGGAAATTTACCCACACAGCAGGTAAGACTTAGCAAGTAAGTCATCCACAAAAAATCTAATTTGCAATAACTACTCCAGGCTAGGATAAAGCAAAATCAAATCCTCTGTCAAGAAATTACTCCAATCTACAAAGAGTAAACAAAAAGTGTTGCCAGTTGTGGAAGAAACATCTAGAAAGTCAACAAGGGGCTGCAAGACAAAAAGAATTGCTCAAAAATTTCAACATTCCCCCTTTGTCTTCAACTGACAAAAATAAACAGCACTTGATCATACTTGATCCAAAGATAGTATACCCAAATTTCTCCTTAGGCGCACAAAGCTTGAAATGCTTAAAGGCTTGGTGAAAATGTCTGCTTGCTGCTGCTCAGACCTACAAAACTCCATTTTTATTTCACCATTCTCAACTAATTCTCTAATAAAATGATACTTGATTTCAATGTGCTTACTTCTTCCATGAAACACAAGATTTTTTGCTAAAGTGATTGAGGAAACAATGTCACAAAGTATTGTGGTTCCTTCCTTTTGTTTTTCATTTAAATTTGCTAAAATTCTTCTTAGCCAAATGGCTTGACATGCTGCTGCATTTGCTGCAATGTACTCAGCTTCATCTATGGATTGAGCAACAATGGGTTGCTTCTTAGAAGACCATGAAATTGCTCCAAAACCCATGTTAAACACATACCTAGAAGTGCTTTTCCTATCATCTAAACTTCCATCCCAATCACTATCTGTGTAACCAACTAAATTAAATTGATTTTCAGCAATATACAAAATTCTATGACTTTTAGTTCCATTGACATACCTCAGAATTCTTTTACCTGCTTGTCAATGAGTATCCTTTGGAGTTTCCATAAATCTTGAAATCAAACTCACTGCATACATTATGTCAGGTCTGGTTGTTGTAAGATACATCAGACTTCCAACCATACTTTTAAACTAAGTTGGATTTACATTGCTGCTGCAATCTTCCTTGCTCAATTTCACACCTACGACCATTGGTGTTGGAGAAGGCTTTCTCTTTAGCATTTTGAATCTTTCCAAAATCTGATTTGCATAACTCTCTTGACAAATGAAAATTCTATCATGCATTTGTTTTACTTCTATGCCTAGAAAATACTTAAGAAGGCCTAAATCCGACATCTCAAACTCATTTTTCATAGCCTTTTTAAAATCAGCAATAAGGAAATCATTATCCCCAGTAAAAACTAAATCATCTACATACAAGACAACAATCAAAAGATTACCATCAGCTGCCTTGATGTAAAGAGTAGGCTCACTATCACTTTTGCAAAAGTTATTCTTCAATAAGTAGGAATCAATCTTGCTATACCAAGCTCTTGGAGCTTGCTTCAACCCATAAAGAGCTCTTTTCAGCCTACACACTTTCTTTTCTTTTCCTAAAACTTCATAGCCGGGTGACTGCTCCACATAAACTTCTTTCAATTCACCATTAAGGAAGGCAGACTTAACATCCATTTGAAATACCTTCCATTTGTGCTGGGCTGCAATTGCTATGAGAGGATGCACGGTCTCCATTCTAGCAATAGGGGCATAAGTCTCATCATAATCTATACCATACTTTTCTTTGTACCCCTTGACCACCAATCGAGCCTTATGCCTATCTAGTTTTCCTTCAGCATTGCTCTTAGTCTTATAAACCCACTTGACACCAATAGCTTTCTTATTTGGTGGCAAATCAGTAAGCTCCCATGTTTCATTTCTTTTTATCGCATCCATTTCCTCATCCATGGCTTCACACCATTTTTCTTCCTTCACAACATCCTCAAAATAAATTGGATCACTATGAGAAAATAATGCAAAATTTATGTTTTCATCAACACCTTCTTCATACTTTTCATCTTGATAAATTTGTCTTAGACTCTTAGTCTTTCTTGGTAAAAGGGAGGTGAGAGTAGGATTAGAACTCTCACTACTACTGCTGCTACTTTGTTGTGCTGGCTGAATTGGAAGTTGTTGGGAGCCATTAACATCTGCTGCTCCATCATCATGATGGTCATCAACATCTTCAACTTCATTAATAATAGGCACTTGAGATGAAGTGCTTGATGTTATGTTCACCGAACCATCCCATGATTCATTTTCAATGAACTGTACATCTCTTGAAATGATGATCTTCTTGGTGATTGGGTTATACAATCTGTATTCATTAGATTCTGAACTATAGCCAGTGAAAATACATTTCACACCCTTGTCATCTAGCTTTTGTCTTTGCTCCTTTGGCACATGTGCATAAGCTATGCACCCAAACACTCTTAAGTGATGACCTGTCCATCTATGCTTTGCTCATGCCTCAAGAGGAATTCTATCACGGACAACCATTGTAGGACTTCTATTAATCAAGTAAACTATTGTTGCTATAGCCTCTCCCTAGTATTTAGTTGGGAGTCCTTTTTCTTTCATCATGCTTCTTGCC
This sequence comes from Chamaecyparis obtusa, assembly GCA_027943335.1. Lineage (NCBI taxonomy): Eukaryota > Viridiplantae > Streptophyta > Pinopsida > Cupressales > Cupressaceae > Chamaecyparis > Chamaecyparis obtusa. The sequence goes on along the minus strand of BSBK01007754.1, from coordinate 741,375 downwards.
ATTTCAACAATGGTTCTATTTTTTCTTTCAACCACTCCATTTTGCTGCAGAGTATAACTGGCTGTAAGCTCCTTTTTTATGCCATTTTGCCTACAAAAATTTACAAAAACATTGGAGGTATACTCCCCCCCTCTATCTGACCTTAGAACTTTGACATAATGTCCACTTTCCTTTTCAGCTTGAGCTTTAAATTCAAGAAACTTATCAAATGCATCAGATTTATTTTGCAAAAAATAAACCCAAGTTCTACGACTGAAATCATCTATGAAGGTCATAAAATAAGTACTCCCCCCAATGGAAGTAATTTGCATTGGGCCTACTAAATCAGTATGCACCAACTCTAATGGTGCTCTTGCCCTTCTAGAATTACTAGAATTAAAGGGAAGCCTATGTTGCTTACCCAAAATGCAAGCCTCACATTTGCTATTAGACTCTACAATACTTGGTAAACCATCTACCATTCTTTTCTTGGAAAATAAATTTAAACCAGCATAACCAAGATGTCCATACCTTAGATGCCATAGCTTGGAAGGATCTTCAATCACGCTCTTGAAGGCTGATTTTTGTACTGCTGTACACAATTGCTTGGAAGATGCAATAGCTGATTGAGATGAAAAACATGTCTCAATCTTCAATGGAAACATCCGGTTCTTTGTCATTTGAATTGTTGCAACAATTTTCTTACTTCCATCTTTCTCATGAATGACACATTTGTCATTCTCCATCTGCATTTTGTATCCATTTTCAATGAGTTGTCCAAGACTCATTAGATTGTGCTTCATTCCAAGAGCAAAATAAACATTTTGCATTTCTTTCTTCTCACCTTGCTTAGTGCGGATGATGATTGATCCTTTTCCCTGAATTGGAATAATCACATTGTTTCCCAACTTTATTTCAGACTTATAATTTTTATCAATGAAAGAAAAAAGACTTTCATTACCACTCATGTGGTTGCTATAGCCACTGTCCAAATACCGAACTTCAGGGCTGCCCTCTTCACCAATGTTGCACATGATGAAGGCTGTGGGGTTATTTCCTCCATCTACATTTCCATCAGCCACATTTGCACTTTGCTTTGACTGATCGCCTTGCTTTTTCCAGCATTCACTTGCATAATGCCTAGATTTATGGCAATAATAACATTCAACATTACTCTTATTTGAGTTGTTGGAGCTTCTTCCTCCTCTGGAAGTATTCTGAGAGCTGTTGGCTCCCTCATAGTTATTAGTTCTACCTAAAATTTCAGCTCTAACATTTCTTTGAGTGGAATTACCACGACCTCTGCCTCTTGAGTTTCTTCTGGAGCTATTTCTTCCTCTCCCCCTGCCTCTTGTGTTTCCTTGAGCTCTAAAAGCTTGTTCTTGGGAGGATCTGAAAGACCTTTTAACTCTTTGCTCATGGGTTTGAAGAGAACCCATTAACTCATCAACACTTAATGTTGAGAGGTCTTTATCTTGTTCAATGGAGATTACAAGTGTATCAAATCTAGAGGGAAGACTCCTCAAGATTTTTTCCACCACTCTTTGATCAGTGATTGTTTCTCCATTTGTCTACAACTGATTGATCAAAGTAGAGACTCTGGTGCTGAAATCTGCAATGGTCTCATTCTCCTTCATGAAGAGACTCTCAAAGTCTCTGTGAAGCATCTAAAGTTTCACAATACAGACTGTATCAGTCCCTTTGAAACTTGTGCTTAGAATGTCCCAAGCTTCCTTTTCATAATTAACTGCTGCAATTCTAGGAAATAATGGCTCTGTCAAGGATGCTTCAATAAGGCTTAAAGCCTTTGCATCTTTTCTTCTCATCTCCTTCAAAGCATTCTTTTGATTGTTTGTAAGGGCTGCATAAATGGCAGGATTGGTTACATCTACAAAGCCATCAAAGACAAGCTCCTACAAGTCATTAGCAATAAGTATTGTTCTCATTTTTCTTGCCCAAATGTCATAGTTAGTGCCATTAAATGATGGTGGCTGCTGCCATACTTTCCCAGTTTCTCCAGCCATGTCTCCTCTGCAAGATAAACAAATACCCAGAAAAAACAATTGGCTAAACTCACAAGGAATGAAGACCAAGAAGCTCTGATACCATGTAAAGAATTTAGAATGAAACTAAATTTTCGAAATGCATAAACATGCTCTGTTTTCAGAAAATAATAAATTCTAAAATCCCAAAAAATAGGGCAGACATGAGAGCTGGAGAAGTATGCAAGAATCCACTTGCTTCTATTCAAATTCAAAACACTTTTAAAACAAGAATTTAAACTTGCAACTTCTAGAGTTGCATACAAACTTTTAGATTATTTGAAGCAATCATTGCTTAACAAAACAATCAATTACCACTGCTGTGTAAAAATAGAGCATTACAAAAACACTTGCTGCTATAATAAAATTCTAAAACTTAACTCTATTGTTAACTCCTTCCTTCCTTTACTTCTACAATAAAATTTCAAAACTTGACTCTGCTGTTCTCAAAACTTGCAAAACAAAAGACCACAAAAGTAATTATAAACTTGTTGCAAACTTGCCAACCAAGTCACCCAGAAATTTACCCACACAGCAAGTAAGACTTAGCAAGTAAGTCATCCACAAAAAATCTAATTTGCAATAACTACTCCAGGCTGGGATAAAGCAAAATCAAATCCTCTGTCAAGCAAATACTCCAATCTATAGAGACTAAACAAAAAGTGTTGCCAGTTGTGGAAGAAACATCTAGAAAGTCAACAAGGGGCTGCAAGACAAAAAGAATTGCCCAGAAATTTCAACATAGAGGAAGATCGAGTGCTTTCTAGTCTTGTGGTAAATCCGGTCATACCAAGAAACAGTGTTGGAACTACCATAAGTGTCAAGATAAGGTTCGCAATAGTAAAACCAACACTGTTGATAATGGTGTTCTAATTTTATCTACAAGTGATATGATTGTAGATTCGTGGGTCCTTGATTCTGGTGCCTCATTCCATGTGACTCCATGTCAAAGCGTATTTGTCAACTATCAAGAAGGTATGTTTGGAAAGTGTTTCTTGGAAACAATAAAGAATGTGAGATTGTATGGAAAGGTGACATTTCTTTATCCTTGAAAAATGCTAGTAACTTGACTTTTAAGAATATTAGACATGTTCTTTCTCTTAAACTAAATCTAATTTTTGTCAGTTAGCTCTATGCTCAAGGTTTTAATGTAAATTTTTCACTCAATTCTTTGAAAGTAACCAAAGCTCAATTGGCTCTAGCTAAAGGCATGAAATTAGAGAGTTTATATGTCTTAGAGTGTGATGGTGAAGTGGGAGCAGTGATGGCTTCTATTGACAGTGGTGCCAAACTTTGGCATCATTGACATCTAAGCAAGAAGGGTCTTGAAGTGATGCTTCAACAATGTCATCTTCCGGGTCATAAATTGATTCACGTGGAATTGTGTGAACACTATCTTTATGGTAAACAACATCAAACTAGTTTGTTGAGGACAAGTCATGAATTGAAATCATCTCCCTTAGAGCTTGTGCATTCGGACATGTTCGGTCCGACAGAGGTAACATCATTTGGTGGTACAAATTATTTTGTAAATTTTCTTGATGAGTACACATAAAATCTGTATTTACATGCTGAATTAGAAATCTGAGGTGTTTTTAAAATTTAAAATGTTTAAAACTTTTGTTGAAAATCAGAGTGGTTATAAAATCAAGTGTCTTAAAACTAACATTGGTGGTGCATTTTGTTCGTTGAAGTTTGATAATTTCTATGTAGATCATGGCATTCGTCGGATCAAAGTAGTTCTGTTCACCCATCAAGAAAATGGTGCAGCCAAGAGGTTGAATCAGACAATCATGGAGAGATCCTATTATATGCTCTCCAATGTCGGTTCATGGGCGGAGGCATGTAATACTGTTGTTTATCTTATTAATCGTGCTCCTTCATCCCGTCTGGATTTTGACATTCTAAAAGAGAAGTGGATTCGTAAAAGAGTTTCTTTAACTCATTTGCAAGTTTTTGGTTGTGATGCTTTTGTGCATGTTCTGAAACAACAGTGAACCGCCATCTCTGACTAAAATGCCCATGTCAGGGTTGTTTGTAACAGCTTTTTGGTGGTGTAAAAACCATCTTATGTTCTCCTATTTTTAGATAGTTATCGGTGGATTGCTTTATGTATGAAGTTATCACCATTTAAATGGATTATCTTATGTAATCAGAAAATCAGAGAATCTCTGTGGATAGTTGGCGTAGTCTTTTTTTATTTTAAGGCGAACCATTGTAAATTTTGGTGTTCTATGTTCTGTTTGTGTGTGTGTTTTAGTTTTAGTTTTATCTATGCTTGTATTTCAATTCAAATTTTACAATTGGTATTAGAGTAGGGAAAGTTTGATTTGATTTGATTTGATTTTTTTTTGAGAACGGTGAAGTTTTTCAAAGCTATAGATGAAGTAGACAAATGAAAGATTGAAAAATTTGCAGACCAGAACTTTGAGCTATGGAAAGTCCAAATGGAGTCATTGTTAATCAAGCAGGATCTTTCAAATGTCCTTCTTAGAAAAATGAAAGGGAAAGGGTCATTATCAGATGAAGAATGGGAGACACTTGATCAAAAGGCAAGGGTGACCATATTTCTGTCACTGTCCAGTCATGTCTTACTCAACGTTTCTGCTGAGATGACAATGCATGAACTCTGGGAAAAATTTTCTTCGCTCTATCAGATAGCTTCAACGTCCAATAAGGTATTCGTCATGAATAGATTATAAAATCTAAAACTGAAAGAGGGTAATCTTGTTTCTAATCATCTAAATAATTTTAATACATTAGTTACACAACTAGTTTCATTTGGAATAACTCTAGATGATGAATTAAAATCTATTTTACTATTATGTTCATTGTCAAGATTGTAATGGTGATTAGCACATCTGCATCTACTAAAAGTAAGCTTAAGTTTGATGAAGTTGCAGCCACCATTCTCAGTGAAGATATGAGAAGAAAAAATCAAGAACTTTCTACTGGAGATGTCTTAACTATTGTTAGTACAAAGAAATCAAGCTAGGAGTCAAGCTAAAGGTGCGAATAAAGATAGAAGATGGTCTAAATCTGCAAAGCCTTCTAAGTCTAAAGGAAGACCAGGTGCTTGTTGGTTTTGTGGTAAATCCTGTCACACCAAGAAATAGTGTTGGAACTACCAAAAGTGTCAAGATAAGGTTCACAATAGTGAAGCCAACACTGTTGATGATGGTATTTTGATTTTATCTACAAATGATATGATTGTAGATTTGTGGGTCCTTGATTTTGGTGCCTCATTCCATGCGACTCAATGTCAGAGTGCATTTTTCAACTATCAAGAAGGTATGTTTGGAAAGTGTTTCTTGGAGACAATAAATAATTTGAGATTGTAGGGAAAGGTGATGTTTCTTTATCCTTGAAAAATGTTAGTAAATTGACTTTAAATAATATTCGACATGTTTCCTCTCTTAAATGAAATATGATTTATGCCAGTCAGCTCTATGCTCAAGGTTTTAATGTAAATTTTTCACTCGACCCTTGGAAAGTAACCAAAGCTTAGTTGGCTCTAGCTAAAGGCACAAAATTAGAGAGTTTATATGTCTTAGAGTGTGATGGTGAAGTCAGAGTAGTGATGGCTTCTATGGATAGTGGTGCCAAACTCTGGCATCGTCATCTTGGCATATGAGCAAGAAGGGTCTTGAAGTAATGCTTCAACGAGGTCAACTTTCAGATCATAAACTTATTCACTTGGAATTATGTGAGCACTGTCTTTCTGGTAAACAACATCGAACCAATTTTTTGAGGATGGGTCATGAATCGAAATCATCTCCCTTAAAGTTTGTGCATTTGGACATGTTCGGTCCAACTGAGGTAACATCATTTGGTGGTGCAAATTATTTTGTAACTTTTCTTGATGATTGCACACAAAAAATCTACATTACATGTTGAATAAGAAATCTAAGGAGTTTTCAAATTTTAAAATTTTTAAAGCTCTTGTTGAAAATAAAAGTGGTTATAAAATCAAGTGTCTTAAAACTAACAATGGTGGTGAGTTTTGTTTGCTGGAGTTTGATAATTTATGTGCAATTCATGGCATTCATTGGATCAAATTAGTTTTCTTCACCCCTCAAGAAAATGACATGACCAAGAGGTTGAATCAGACAATCATGGAAAAAGCCCGTTGTGTGCTCTCTAATGTCGGTTTGAGCAAAGAATTATGGGCAGAGGAATGTAATGCTATTGTTTATCTTATTAATCATGCTCCTTCATCCCATCTAGATTTTGACATTCTAGAAGAGAGGTGGATTGGTAAAAGAGTTTTTTAACTCATTTGCGAGTTTTTGGTTGTGATGCTTTCATGTATGTTCTCAAAGAATAGTGAACTAAATTGGATTTTAAATCAAAGAAGTGTATTTTTCTGGGGTATGGTGAGGATCAGTTTGGTTTTTGTCTCTGGGATTCAATTGCAATGAAAGTGATTCATAGTCACATATTCAATGAAAGGTATTTCTTAGGTCTGCAAAAATAGAGCACAATTTTTGATAATTCTGTTAAATTTGATTTGTTTGACAATGGCTCCAATTTGATTCCTTAGGGACATGTTACACGGGAAAAATCTTTTAGTTTTGCACCCACTTTTTTATTGCCTCCTTCTACTGTTCTTTCACAATCTTCTTGTATCTAGCATTAACTCAAAGCCCATCATTCATACACTACCTCCCCTCATTACTACCATGTCTACTACCAATGGTCAATTCAACTTGACCAAGCACACTCAACACAACTTGCAAATGATGCCACCCCTCCTTCCTACATGCTCTGCTTCTCTTAGGGCCCGTTTGGGTGATGGAATTAGAGCCCATATTCTAGAATTAGATTTCTAGATAATGTCAATTCCATGTTTGTGTCCATCCAAAAAATTAGAATTGGAATTTCAAAATTCTAATTTTTCCCACAAAATGAGCATTTCATCTTCCACTTGAAAAAGTGGAATTAGAATTTGACCACCAAATTCCACTCTTCAAATGCCAATTTTTAAAAGTTCGTCAGGTCCGCATACAATGGATAATTATTTTTGAATTCTGCTAGGGCATTTTGAATGTTCGCATTTTCACCATTCGCAGTTTCATTTTCACCATTCGCACTCTGCAAAGCGGAGCCACATTCTGCGACTCATCCACTCAAAGAAAACCAATCACAAGCTCTCAAAATTTGGGGCCTCTAGTGCCGGTGGACCTCTGCATGTGAATCCATTTGAAAGTAGACGTAATACAAAAAAATAAAGATGGAAATAAGCATGCATAAAGACAATTCTCCCGCCATCAGAAGATATTTGTTCCATTCATTATCCTCATCACTTGGTGGGCCGACCAAATAATTATTATTTTGGTATTCATCATCATTCAAAAATTTCATGTCCACCATTTCATAGAGCTCTATAGAAATCAAAAGTGCTATTGTTTTGACAGAGATTTTATGTGTTAATATTTTGGGATAGAGATCTTCTGGTATATATTGAAGCTTTAGATGCGTAGTACAATCTATATTCAAAGAAATTAAACAATAAATCCTTATTCAGTGCATATTCCAATTTTGGCACCCAAATGTGGAAAATACATCTTCTCAGTCATCTTTCGAGTGAGCCAAATGGGTCCAACACATATTTTGGAAATCATTTTAAGGATATGTATCTTCTAGAATTGCAGCATCTTCTAGAATTGACTATATCTAGCATTTGGTATTCAAGCACCCAAACGGGCCCTTACCATTTTCTATGTAGGGTCTCCAGACTTCCATGTGTGGTGCTATGAGCTTGCACCTATTAGACTTTATGCCTCCAACATTACCTATGCATCTTGATTCAAAAACATTAGGAAATGAAGAAACTATAGAGATCATTTGTAGGGATAGACAAATTCATAGTCAAGGTAATTCATAGAGTATTGGTGACATTGAACAATTGGGGGATACAAATTTGCAAGCTGAGAAGGGACCTCAATTATAAAGGTCTACCCGAGAAAGACAACATCCAAAGAAGTATGATGATTATGAATGCCTTCTTTCTAAATTTTGAAATGAACATCCAGAACCACGAACATTTAAACAAGCCTGCAATTATATTAACTTTTCACATTGGATGGCTACCATGCATGAAGAACTAGATGCCTTGAATAGAAATGACACCTGGGATTTGGTCTCTCTTCCCCCTAATCGAAAATCACTGAAGAACGAATGGGTCTATCGTGTCAAGGGAGAATTTTGTGGGACAAAATGATATAGGGCCAGATTGATGGTAAAAGGATTTGGTCAGTAGAAGGGGATTGACTTCAATGATATTTTCTCTCCTGTAATCAGAATGACAACCATTCACTTTGTGTTGGAGATGGCAAGTGGTTTGGACCTTGAACTTGAGAAACGCAATATTAAAACCACATTTCTTCATGGTGATGTTGAAGAGGATCTATACATGGAAAATCATGAAGGCTTTATTGAATGGGGTAAAGAGCATTTATTTTGCACATTGAAGTGTAGTTTGTATGGGCTAAAACAAGCCCTGAGGCAATGGTATTTAAAATTTGATAACTTCATGATATAGCACACTTTATTCACTATGAATCAGATCCACGTGTTTATTACAAACATTTTCTAAATGGTGAGTTTGTCATTTTGTTATTACATGTTGATGGCATGCTTGTTGTCGGTACTAGTGTGTGTATTGTTAATGAATTGAAGAAGCAATTAGCTCTTCATTTTTCCATGAAATACTTAGGGGCAGTGAATAGGATTCTTGGCATGGACATAATCTGACATAGATAGAAGAGGTAACTTAGATTATCCTAAGAAAAATACATTTTAAAGATCATAAACAATTTTAATATGTCAGATGCTAAGTCTTTTTGTACCCATGATTCACCAACTATTCAATTGCTCATGAATGTTAAACCAATCAATTTATAGCTTAAAACATGTTGGGTGAAGCCAATTGAGATTGATTATGTATCTCACATGGAAGAACCCCCATTCTTGAGAAGCAGCAGAAATTTTCTGGCTTATTTGCTGAGGAGGCTCACTCATGTCAAGTAGAGGAAGCTCCTCAAGCACACCATGCTCAAACAAGGTCCTATCTTTTCCTTGAACAAGAAACTCTTGAGGCACTTGATTGAGGTTATGAACATAATGTTCTTACATTCTTTCAATCTTAGAAACATTGTGAGACTTATAAATCGAAAGGGGGTTAGATATGTTGATTTCAATTTAAGCTAGGAAGGTGGAGTGGAGTTGCTTTAAAGAAACTCGAGTCGGATGTTTAGCAACAACTTTGTTTTTTTAATTCTTTAATAGAATAATTCTAAGTTTGTGAGGTTGCATTAAATCATAGTGAAGCAAACTTTATTGTATTGTGAAAATTAAGTTCATTGTTAGGCTAAATAGAAGATTCAACATTTGCAGGTTTTTCCCCACACTGGGGTTTCCTAGGTATATCTATGTTATTGTCATTTTGTGATTGGCTACTATTATTCTTGCTTCTACTATTATTTTTTGTCAATTAACCCCAACTATTGATTGTTATAAATCAGATAGAGTTTCTATTCTATGAATTTATGATGCAATTAATATGTAAATAGGTTATGAGAAATTAACAATATATACATGAAGGTGTTGGAAAGTTGGCTATACTAGTGTATATGGCTTAATATAGTGTTTTCATTATGGAAAAAAATTCATATAGAAGTTTTGAGTGAGCGCACTTGATGTAAAGATCAGAAATCGGTTAAGTGTTGAAGACTAGATAGTGTACAAAGTTCCTAAAGCTCAGAGCATCAGTGCACATGCGTATGACTGAGTTATGGTGTGCGCCCTAGAATTTAATTTGGTTGGACTATATTCATGATTTTTCTATGAGCACATGATCAGATATGAAAGTATGAGAAAGATACAAACATTTGAAGCTACACAACCAGTGTGTGCCAGTGAAGAATAGAGTAAGCAGCCGACTATTATCATTTTGAGTTGCGGTTATATTCTAATGATGTAAAGGCTATGCACCTATTGTAATTAGGTTTCTGACATGTATATATGTTTTTTTATAAATACGCTTGAGCCAATTCATTTGGAAGCATTGTATGTAATAGGTTTAGGAGCCGACCTAGTTGTTTATTTTGTATGCGCATATAAATATGAGATGTGCCCATTGTAATTGGCATGGAAGTTGATATAGAGTTGTAATAAGTAGAGAAGAAGTGTGTGAAGAGACTATAATATTTATTAGAGCTTTGCAAGAGGTCAAGGCATCGGTGCATCAAAGGAACTAATCTGACAAGCAATGTCATAGTGACAGTTCATCCAGCAGATATAGTGTGTATTTGAGATCAGAAAGTTGTAGCCTTCACCACTTGAGCAGTGAGCCCTAGGATAGTGTGTCCACTCCCCTAACAAGGACTATTATAAAAGACTCCTAATAGGGTCTGACCCTTAACAAGGTCTATTGTACTTAATGCATTGTAAAGCATCTCCTAACAGGGTTAAGGATCTTCTAATAAGGATCATAAAACACTAGTACAGAATATTAGTGGGTGTCAATTCCCACCATGGTTTTTACCTATTTCGGTTTCTCCGTAACCATATTGGTGTTATGTGTTGATTTCATGTTTCATGTTTCATGTTTCATGTTTATGTGGATATTCATTTTAGTACTTAAGCATTTAAGTTCAGTTTAAAGATTAAGAAAAAAGATAATATATAGTGAGCACTGATTCACCCCCCCCCCCCCTCTCTTAGTGTTCCCATTCCTAACAATTGGTATCAGAGCTCTAGTCCTCAGAAAAGAAGTTTAACCACTTGAGGAGATCATGGACAAAGCAGAAATGAAACATTTGAAAAGAAATCTAGAAGCTTCTCTTGAAGACCTAGACAAATCTAAAAGAGAAATTGAAGAACTAAGGGAAAAACTCAATGATGCTCAATTAGTCATCAAAAGTCTAAGGAAATATTTGAAAGAAAGCTTTGCTAGTGATCTAGGGATGATGGTCAAGAAGCTGAATGAAGAAAATAAATCCTTAAAAGAAAAACTTGAAGAATTTTATGATAAGCTGACTAACAATCAGGAAGTCTGTGATGAACAAGTCAAAGAGAACCTTCAACTAAATGAAGAAGTGAGGCAACCAAACATGGAAATATTAGAACTAAGAAACAACAAGGAAAGATTGGAATTTGAATTGAAAGAGGCTAAGAATAACATTGATAAATTACACACTAGTTCTGATTTAATAGAATCTCAGTTATATGCAAGAAGAGCTAAAGGACATACTAGCTGCATTGGATACAATGAAGCACAGAATTAGATTGATAACATGTGAGCAAGAATGAAAACACTAGAAGGCACCTCACATGCTAAAGAGACTAGAAGTTAGACCAAGGATCTTACTAAACCACCTAAGAATGAGCACAAACCTATAGACCACACTTTTTATGCATGTAACAAGAATGGACACATAGCAAGGAACTCTACAGAGGTAAGACCTTTCAATGGTTACTATTATTCATGCAATAAATTTGGTCATAGAGTTATGAATTGCAAGACAAGCCAAAAGAACAGGACTCACAATCAAAGAAATCAGAATCAATCAAATGTGAGAAGCTCTTAGAATGTTACATGTCAGATATGTAACTATAATGGTCACTCAACTAAATAATGTAAGATGGTGACTCAAGTCAATACGCCGAGGAATATATGGCCTCCAGTCATTTTTCACTCTTGTAACAAGGCTAGACACATCTCAAAGTTTTGCAAATCAAGGATGCAAGGTCAGGAAAGCCCTAAAAAGGACAAAGAACCAATATTGGATCTCGAAGGAGAAGTCAAGTTTGTGAAAGCCTCAGATGATGCAAGCTTGATTTGGTCAGAAACAAGGAAGGATAATGTTGATGAGTATGTATTGGATGCATCCACAGTGGATGCACCCTCTACATCTGGATGAATGGCCCTCAGGGTCATATGGGGAGCTAATTTAGCTCTAGACCCCTATGTGGCTAGTATACTCACTCTCAAAGTATGCACCTTTGGACTTAAGCTTTTGGAGACTAGAGAAACCTTCGTGCAAAAATGTACTAGCTAATTGTTTGCAGAATGAAAGATAAAAATTTCCAAGTGATAGCCTGGTTTACGTGACAAGCATTAATGATAGAAATTCTACTTTAAAGTACATAGAAGTTAGAAGATCTCTCATTGCATTTGAATTAAGAGTGATTGAAGAGTAGAAGAGTCTTATTAGTTGATTGAGAAGGATTACAGATGATTCATTAAGTGATTTGATGTGCATTTGATCGGTTTGCGAAACCCTAGTTCGTCGTGTCAATTTAGAATCCCTTGGAAACCTTTGTGAAAGTGATACGCAAGTAAGTAATGGCTACTCCCATAGTATTTGATGTTGTAGAGAAGAAAAGATATGTGTTTAAGAGGCATCCACTAGATGACTTAGAAGGGGCATTCTCCCGCATGCCTATGGGCATTATGCATGTCAAGGACATTAGGGCATACATCTACTGCAAGAAAGAACCAGTAGGATTGGATAGATTAAGGGTGCACATGGAAACCATGTTAAAACTAAAAAAAACCTTCTTGGATGAGTATGCACAGTGGGATAATCACCCTATAGTGGACTATGCTACGACATATGAGTTCTATGAATCAAAATGGATCAAGATTCTTTTGAGCAGGATTCATGATGACCTATTTTGGATAGGTGAAGTGCCGATCAAAATCACCAGAGACCTAATTCATGAAATGATAGGGCTCTCAAGGACAAGTGCCATCCTTCCAGTGGGTAAATATGTGAGGAAGATTGTTGAATAGACTTGCAAATCAAGGATTGATAGGCACTGAATGACCATAGAGCCTATTGAGAAAAATAACATCAAATTGATGTCAATGATACTTGGATACAAGTTTCAATAGACCAACAAGGTGAACAGTGTGTCTGCGGCAACAATTCTTACAGCCATAAGAATTGTTAATGAAAATGGAGATTTCAACCTATGCGAAATCTTGCATGCATAGCTGATTGATAACATTAATGCAATCAAGCATGATAAGACCAAAATATTTAGATTTGGGTCTTTGATCATCTATATGTACTTTCACATTGTTGGAAAAGTATATGATTTGTATTTAGACAAATCCATTCCCATAATGCCTCAAATAGCTCTCAAGGCATGTATTGAGAGCACCTTGAAGGACTACATGACACTAAGTTGAAGACATTCAAGGTCAAAATGCATATGAGGTACAGGATAGCAAAGAACATTGTTGAGAAATACAAGGACACTATTTGTCTCATGGTTGAGATAGACAGAACATGCATGGAGGCAACGAAACCAAGAACAAAGTGGATTCATCCACTTGGATATGAAATAGATGAACAATTTTTAGAAGCTTATGCTCAAGTTCTATTAGCAGCACCTAAAGACCCTAATGAGCCAAGATGGGGAACCTATGAGGAGAAAACTAGAGAATTTGATGCAGCATTAAACAATTTAGCAACAAAAAGAAAGGTTGCTAAAGTTACCTCAAAAATCTTGAGAATACATGGATTATCTCAAGCAGACCTAGACAAAGCAAGGGAACAAAAGATTTCTTTCAAATTAGAGAGTGCAGATACAACAAAGGTAGAATTAGATGATCCCAAGCAAAAGAAGGTGAAGATAGAAATATCTAATGAACAGAAGGGTAAAACTGATGTTACTCTTTCTGTGCCCAAGGAAACCATTGACCTTACTACTCCTCCTAAGTATAAGGTAATGCCAAAGAGGAAGAAAGAGATCAGCACTAGTCATCCATCCTCAAGAGTCACAAGGAACATAAAGAAATCACAAGCACCTCTTGAAGTAAGTTTCAAACCTAGTCTTAGTGTGCTAAGTGCAAGAATAGTTGATGAGGGAAGAATTGATCAAGTAGGGAAGTATTATGAAAAATATACTGAAATAGACAAATTTGAGATACATGTAATGATAGTCAAACACATGCTAAAGTTCAAGAAGATAGTCTTGGAACTTAAGACTATGATCCCTGATAATGTGTGGAACATCCTAGAATTCCAAAAGAGAGAGGCTATTAAAGAAGACCTACGGATAAGGGAAAAGATTCTAGATGATACCCTTCCTATATGTTCTCTAGAGGAGAAGTCTTTATTGTTAGACTTAGTGAAGCCACATCTCGGAACAAAGTCAAGGACTTTGGACATTATGGACAAGAACTATGATCTTGTTGCTAAGGAAAAAAAGAAGGCATTCGAGAAAGTATTCATGAATAGGCACATGTATCAAGCTACTACACCCATAGCACAAGTACCCATAAAGGAAGTCAAAGTGGTAGAGCCCACTAATGCACCAGTGATAGGTCCTCAAGATTCAATGCTTGTAGTGGAAACTCAAATAGAGGAAGATAAGTCTGCGCCCATGATAGAGTCACTAAAAGATAGCACCATTGTCATTGACAATGTAGAGATATCCATAGTTGTCATTGACAATGTAGAGATATCCATAGTTTCCATTGACACTGAATTGGATAAGTTTGAAGAAGCTTTTGTGAGCACACAAGAAGTTGAAATTTTATGCAGTAACACACCTCCCACTCATTAAGAAGAAGTATTGATTGAAGATATAGTAGATGAGAAAGAAGAAGAAAAGATGGAAGAGAAGAAAGAAAAAGAAAAAGAAGAAGAAAAGAAGGAAAAAGAAGTGGAGAGTAATGAACCATTAGTTGAACTAAACAAGGTAAAACAAGAAGTAATGGATAGCACACCCATCACTCCCTCAGTAGCATTATTGTCAAGTTTGACACTTGACACAACTAGTTTGGACTCATGGGGAGAAGAAGACTTGAATAAGTTCAGCATCCTAGCTATGGAGAAGGCCAAGGAGAAACAAGTGATGAGGAATCCCCTCCTTGTAGATTCAGTGAACATTCTGAATAGCTTGTTACCTGTAGATAAGAAAGTGTCCAAAGTACACTCAGTTGATGATGTCAATTTAGTGATTTCATAGTTCAAGGGAAACTTCACTAGCTTGGAAGAATCTACATCCTTAGTTGCAGAGGAGAAGTACTTGAAGAAGAGATTGAGTGAATTAGTTAGCAACTATGCACTTGACCTAAGCTCCCTAAAGGCTGGTCAAGCATCCTTGAAGGAATTTGCAGCAAAGGGAAGAAAGATCATTGCTGAATGCATGAACCAAGACAAGTTGACTGGTGATCTCTACAACAAGATTCAAGAGGCTGAAGCTATGATAGATAGCATAAGAAAATCAATGGGAGATCCATTAGTGGATGTGAACATGTGCAATAATGTCTACCAAGGTTAGATTGATAAAATTGAAAAGGCAGAAAAAGAGATGACTAAGATAAGGGGAAGACAAACTCAGCTAAGGAATGCTCTTGCACCCTCATTAGACATAATAAATTAGAATATCAAGGAGATTAATACCACCATGGTGACATATGATCAAACTCCTAGCACTGATCTAGAGAAGATGGAAAAGCTTCAATATGCTTTATGTGCCTAGCTATAGATTGTAAATTCACTAATCATATTTTGGAAGAAGGAGATCCAAAATCTATAGATTGCATATTTGGATGTACTATCATAGTAAGTTTTTTCATTTTTTGACACACCTTTGTTATTAATGTCAAAGGGGGACTATGTATAGAATATGGATAATAGATATGTATAAGGAAATATAAGATAGAAAGATATGTATAGGGAGACAAAAGTTTTTTGTATTAAGGATAGTTAGCAACTTGGCCATATTCCTTTGTTTTCATTAATGAAAAGGGGGGAGATTATTGGCAAGTTGGCTATACTGGTGTATATGGCTTAATATAGTGTTTTCATTATGGAAAAAAACTCATATAGAATTTTGGAGTGAGTGCACTTGATGTAAAGATCAGAAATTGGTTAAGTGTTGAAGACTGGACAGTGTACAAAGTTCCTGAAGCTCAGAGCATCAATGCACATGCATACGATTGAGTTATAGTGTGCACCCTGGAAGTTAATTTGGTTGGAATATATTCATTCTTATTCTATGAGCCCATGATCAGATATGAAAGTATGAGAAAGATACAAACAGTTGAAGTTACATAGCTAGTGTGTGCCAGTGAAGAACAAAGTAAGCAACCGACTGTTATCATTTTGAGTTGCAGTTATGTTCTAATGATGTAAAGGCTATGTGCCTATTGTAATTAGGTTACTGACATGTATATATATTTTTTTGTAAACATTCTTGAGCCAATTCATTCGGAAGCATTGTATGTAATAGGTTTAAGGGCCGACCTAGTTGTTTATTTTATATGCACATATAAATATGAGATGCACCCATTATAATTGGCATGGAATTTGATATAGAGTTGTAATAAGTAGATTAGAAGTGTGCGAAGAGACTATAATATGTATTAGAGATTTACAAGAGGTCAAGGCATCAACACATCAAAGGAACTGATCTGACAAGTAGTGTCACAGTGACAATTCATCCAACAGATATAGTATGTATCTGAGATCAGAAGGTTGTAGCCTTCAGCACTTGAGCAGTGAGCTCTAGGAAAATGCATCTACTCCCCTAATAGGACCTATTGTAAAACACTCCTAATAGGGTCTGACCCTTAACAAGTTCTACTGCACTTAATGCATTGTAAAACAACTCCTAACAGGGTTAAGGTGTAATACCTCTCCTATGGTGATACTTAGACTTTTCTGATTTGGACATTTTATTATTATTATGGTCAAGACTATACATTTACATTTATGTTTTGTGGATGATGACATGATGAATATGCTCATTTATAGTTAGTAATTACATGTTTATGAGATTAGAAAATTATCTATTTTTATATGGATCTAACCCAATTATTTGAATCTAACCACTATCATGATGTTTTATGTTTCATGGATGTGTCTGATGTGTTTTTCATGACTCCAGGATGAAGTCGTAGTTACTCACTGAGTTGAGGTCCACACGATGTATCGATCTTGGTCATCTGCTTGCATATATCTGATTTGTATCTCCATATGTATATATATGTATCTCTTCTTGGTGATGTAGGATTGCAAGTACCGGGTGTCGTCTCCACCTGGCTTCACAGGTTTGAGCGATCCCTCAAAATCCTCGATCGTTGTTGTTGTTACGGAGGTATCACCAGGTCCACAGGAAGAAACTTCACCTTTGATCCTTTTATCCTTAGGTGGGAAGTGTCGAGTCAGTCCCTTGTGTGAATGTCTTATGTGGTTTTTTAGTTGATGGAATTGTGGATCTTGTAGCTAGTTCTTGCCTTCGTGATATGTTCAATTCTGTTAGTAGATCATGGATGTAGATTATTGTTCATTTGAGGGTATGATTTAGTAGCGTATCTCATTAGGAGCGATTTTGAGTGCAATTAAATCATGTGGTTTTAATACCCATGATAAGGATTAATTTTATGGTATTTTAATGTCTAAGGAAATATTAATAATAAAAGGTTTTAAATAATAATAGTGGTAAAATTCTAACCTATGTTAGTGGCTACTTAATATATGCATATATATTTTAGAATGAGGATTAAGGTATGAATAAACAATATAGTTTATAATAATGTTATTCTAATGTTTAACATTAATAATAATGTACCTTATTTATGGTATTATTTTATAATACTAATAATGACAAAGAGTCTATAGCAATAAAAATAATAATATGTTTTATAATAATAATATTGTGCTTGTAATAATATTTATAATAATAATAATATATGTACACATAGGCATATGGGTGCACACATATGCATATGCATACATATATTTATATATAATTATTACCATGTAATCATTTATTATATTAATAAATAATTAGATCAATTAGCGGTATGGTAAATAGGATTATCCTATTACCATAGTTAAATAATTTAATAAATTGTTTTAAGATTATAATATTTATTTTAATATCCTTAAATTTAAGGACTTAGATTATAGTTTATTTATTCCTTTACGGGAATGAGTTTTCAAAACCATCTCATTAACGGATGGATAGTTGAGATGGTTGCACCGGTTGGATTACCTGTGCAACCTCCTCCTCCATCCTATTTATAGGAAAGACTTCCTGTGTAAAAGGAGTTGGGAGAAGAGGATTAGTATTATTATTGTAGAAAATTTATCCTGTGAGTTTGGCATTTGGATTGTTACGGGTAGAGGCTGGAAGATTGCAAGCAAAGGGATTCAAAGGAGTGTTGGAAACATTGGAGAGGGTTTGATCTTCCTTCTTCTCCAACTGGTCTTCGCAGGACTCCAGGTTGGAATCCATCCTGAGAAGTAGATTTATTTTGTAGAATGAATGTAAAATCTAGATTTCTGGAAAAGTTTCTGCATATTGTCCTATGGTTGCAAAATATATATATATATATATGCATTATTGTAGTATTATTATCTTGTGCATATGAATGATCTATTACTCAATGAGATTATGATTGTTTACCTTTTTGTTTAGAATCAAAAACTATATATATATGTTTTATTTTCTATGTATTTTCTATGTGTTTGTGGAAAGTTATTTTACGAATGTTTGTATGTTCACTGTGGTGAAACCTCCCTGGAAGGGTAGAAGTGGTTTTGATCTGGTAGGGTAGTGTATTTTACTGTCACTGGATGTATTATGAACGCTTCCAGATTTTAGAACTTCTGTTGCAACCTTACTGTTTCATGTCTATCTATGTGCCACCCTTTCTTTTCCCAGATCTAGAATATATTTGTTGATAGGTAGGGAGGATTGATGGGCCGTTTCTGAAGGGAAACTGGGATATCTCAAATGGGTCATGCTCATATTAGGCAACCTTAGTCCCCATAACACCCAGTTTTACCCGCAAGGCAAAGTTGACAGTCGTTCTCTACAGTTCCAGTCGGCTCAATGTGTTAACCGAGTAAGGTCGGTAATGTGTGAACCGAGTTAGGTCGGTAATGTGTTAACCGAGTTAGGTCGGTAATGTGTTAACCGAGTTAGGTCGGTAATGTGTCAACCGAGCTAGGTCGGTAGTGTGTTAACCGAGCTAGGTCGGTAGTGTGCTACCCGAGGAAAATAGGATTCAGACTTTATACAATTATAACATTTTATACAATTATAACATTTAAGTATAAGTTTACATACTTTCTTATACTTTACGTTATACTTGTATAAAGGGATTAGGTACCCTTTGAATCCATTGGAATAGGTTTCAGGTTCCTAGGAGTTAAGTTGTAACTTTTAAATTTTAGATTTTTAATTAAATCAGACTTAGTCAATTTTCAGGATTAGCCAGGTTTAAGGTTTAGAAAGAAATTTTGTATAAACCTGAAGATTGTTCATTCCTTGTTTAGTGGAGATTATTTTCAGTACATTTAGATGCCTTTATTGAGATAGAATGTTTGTAAGGAGCAGTTTAGGGTTTAGAGTCAAGACATTTTAAACATTCTTAAACGTACTTAATTTCTCTAAACATATATAACTATCCTATTATTTCCAATTCCTTGTAGCATTTTTCAAATGTGTTTACAATGTGCTTCTACTATGTGTATGATGTAATTGTGATGTATGGGTTGAGGGTAGAAAACCTAACGACACCTAGTGAGTGGCTCTCAGTGCGGGGCCGGGGCCCTAAAGTGGCTAGAACCAGGAAACCGACTAAAGAGTTATTTAACAAGTGAAAATTTAATTAAACTGATGGGAATGGGTTAAAATATTAAAAAGATTAAATGTGCCTCGCCCATGCCATTAGTGCTAGTAAAGGCTATGGATGGGAGTGGGAGAAGGTACCTATGCGTAGGTACGATCGAATGGAACTTGTCTGTACGAAAGGCATTCAATCCCGCATGTGCCTACTTGGGGGCCGGGGCCCAGAGTGGCTAGTCCCAGGACAACCCAAGGAGTGAGGGCTATGCGATGACACTCACTTAGGTTGTTGCTTACAGTTTCTACCCAAGCCTTAGAACCTTTTGGGAAAGATCTATACTTTGACTCTCTTTTCATTTGCTATTTTGGGAAAGATTACCCAACTCTAGGTTTGGCCTAGCTATTCCTTCTTTGTGGACCTTGGTGTTTATCTCCTAGCACAGGGGAGTGGGCCTTATAGGTATCCATGTGGTTGGGTGGTAAACATTTTTATCGAGGTATCTTTTGCAGATACATGCTTGAAGATTCATGCTTGCTTATGTACCAGATTTGAAGAATGAAGGCCTTGTGATTATATTTCATGATGCATAATCTTGTTACCTCTTATGAGGAGTTGAATGCAATGTAATCAGTAATGTATTTCAAAATGATGTAATTGGAATGGGTAGACTTAGGAAGAAGGGAAAAGGGAAATGTGAACTTTATGTTTAAGATGTATGTTGGAAAGGAAAAGGATTTTGTAACATTCCAAATTATGTAACATGCTTTCATTATTGTTGTTTAAGTGAAGCTATTGAAAAACCAAATGTATTATATTTTAATGTATCAAATGAGTTGGATAAATTTTATAAGTTACATTGTTCATAGATGATTTTTAAATGGAAAGTTGAAATGAAAATATTTTGTATTTCTTAAAGATATGATGCAGTTTGCTTTGAGAATTAAATCTGGTTGCTAGTTTACTTAATGGATTTGAATGAATCATGCATTTAAAATGAAAAGGGAACCTTGGAAGGAATCTAAGTTTAAGTTTTGATTACATAATTCTTTTTAAAGTTCAAAATTTTTCATAAATTTTTACTTAGGTTTTCTTTTGTTAAGAGAATCTTTGTTCTCTTCCCTGGTTCCCTTGCGGGGCATGACATAAGGATCTTCTAACAAGGATCATAAAACACTAGTATAGAATATTAGTGGGTGTCAATTCCCACCAGGGTTTTTACCTAATTGGGTTTCCCCATAACCATATTGGTTTTATGTGTTGATTTCATGTTTCATGTTTATATGGATATTCATTTCATCACTTAAGCATTTAAAAGTTCAGTTTAAAGATTAAGAAAAAAGATAATATATAGTGAACATTGATTCACCCCCCCCACCCCTCTCAGTGTTCCCATTCCTAACAGAAGGGTGAGGTATTTAAATAAGATTTATAAAAATGATATTGATTGTTTGAATCTAACATATGAAGAGATTCTATATTCCTTACATGACTTCTTCATTTTTATATATTAATAAGGATAAAGTTGAAGTGAATGTTATTTCTAAATTCAATTGTGTGTGAGATTTTAGCACTAATATTTTAGATCATACTTTTTTATTCATCTTCGGGATGAAAAGAGCTTCTTCATTCCATTGACTCTTTTCATTCTAGTGAAAGATTACAAAGTCTTAGAATAGCTGAGAGGGGGGTGAATCAGTTAGATCAATTATCCTACAGTCCCAAATACAAAGATGTAACACTCACAAAAATTCCAATAAATTATGTAGCTTAGTAACATAAACTATTAAACTATTTGTGCCTTTTATCGATTACCAACTAATTAACTCACTGTGACCAAATCAAATATGTAGTATGTAAAGTATGACAATAAAACAATCATCACAGAAACACATAACACAATGATTTAACGTGGAAACCCTTCTAAGGGAAAAACTACTTGGGACTAGAAACCCAAAATAATTTTCACTCTTTTGAAGTGAGCTTGGTGAAGAACCAACCCTATTAAAGGTTACAAACACACTGTTAGGTGTGACCTTGTTAGAGAATTTAAGACTAATAGTTAACTTTCAACCAGCATTCACTATGGGGTCAATAAGATAACAAAGTACATTCCTTAAATGACATAGTGGCATAACATAAGACAGTTAAGTCCACTCGGTTAGGAGATTTTCTATATCAATGGTTAAACTAAAATAGTAGTTTATCTGATTACAATACAACTCAATTTGCAGATGTTTAGATCTATTCTAATCCCATACAAATCCTCTAATCGGTATTTCAATTCACTTCCTTAACTTACTTTTACTCGATAATAGATCTCTGACACTTAGTACTATTCTAGAGTTTGGTTCTCCTTCAACAAGTTTGATTAGGCATGCATGAAAATATATTCACATGAAATCTCTATAGTCTTCTTTCTTCCGACATAGTTTCAATAAAAAACACATATCTCTTATATAGATAGATAAACCATTTTCATATCAACCGTCATATTTTGTCGCTTATCCTTCTTTGTTGATTTTGCCTCATAAACCTTCCTCAGCAGTTGCATCAATAACACATTTCAATTCCATCCTTTATATCTTCTCCTAATTTTGTCAGTCATGGATCTCATAACAAACTTAATCCTCAATCTCAAAATCATAACAATTTTTAGCTCATCTTTTTTTGCTGGCTAAACTAAGCATTTAATACTTTCATACAATACTTGGTTAACAAAGAAATGTGTCAGCGAATAAAAGCTCGGTTAATATTGTCACTCGGTATACACTACACTAGCTTGGTGTATACTGAAGTGCTTCATTTACCGACCACATTGCCTTGTAAAATTTTTCTTCTTTCTTCATAATAGATTAATGCAACATAATCAAATCAACAATATGAGATCATAGACTCATCAATAAGTTATCCAAAGTATTCCTTAGCCTCATCTGTCATATCCATCTTTCTCCATGTAGATATCTTAGTTCTTCATCTTTTCTCTCTTTTTACAGACGTTTAGATGTTTGTAACTAAAATGATAAGTATTGTCAAAACTAGTTGACATCAATGACAACATAATGACTAATTTAATTATCTTACATATCATTTCAGTAACTCAGTGATCTCTAATCACTGATCTTCAAGTCATTCAGGTATTCAATCAGTTGTAGTTCATCAATCTCTCCCTTTGGCATTAATGGAAACACAAGTAATATGAAAATTTTCCATACACATACCAAACATGTACTCTACAATTATGTAAGTAAATGTTGTAGCTCGATAATCTCTTCCTAGCTTGATTTTTAATATATTTAATCACAACGTTACATAACAAAATTACAAGTGCAGACTCTCCTCTACGGATTTGATCTTTTTAGCTCTCACACTCCTATTATTAGCAAAAAATATCCAAATCTCTCCCTGAATTTATCATATTATCTCTCCCTTAGATAGATATTTCATTGTGTATCTCTCCTACTATTTATCTCTCCCTTTGACAATAATACCAAAGAAAAATATTAAACATATAGCTCTACAATAGCCAAGTAACTCTCTATTCTTCAGTGCAAACAATGTATCTTTGTATACTGATATGAAAATTCTTTGTTCTAGCTCCTCAAATCATTCACAACCTTAGACATAATCCAAAGTATGAGCTATGGTGCATCAATATGAATGATCTTTTGATAAGAATAGGCTGATGCAACCTCCAGATCACATTAGTGACCAGTAGATAGGGGATGGACCCCAAGTCTAGTCCTCAAGTATTCAAAAGTGTCCTTCGGTAGAGGCTTGGTAAAAATATCAGCAAGTTGCTCCTTTGATGTAACATATTCCAGTTTGACTTGTTTCTCCTATACTTGTTCTCTTAAGTAGTGATACTTAATTGATATATCATTTGTCATTGAATGCATCATAGGATTCTTAGAAATATTTATAGCACTAGTTTGATAGTTTGTAGCAGCAGCAACATACTTTGCTTCAATAGTAGACTGAGAAATACAAGGTTGTTTCTTACTTGTCCAAGTTACAAGTCTTTCATCAAAGAAAAATGCTCCTCCAGTTGTGCTCTTTCTGTCATCTATATTTCCAGTCCAATTTACGTCAGTTTAAACTCTTAGTTCAAATTTTCCTTTCTTAGGATACCATAAACCATAATCCTCTATTTTCTTCAAGTATCTCAAGATTCTTTTCACTACAACCATATGTGAATCCTTTGGATTGGCAAAAAATCTAGCCACAATCCCCATTGCATGTGCAATATTAGGCCTACTGTGTACTACATACATTAGTTTAACAATCATAGATCGGTACAATGTTTGATTTACCTTTGTATATTCATCATCTTTTGTCAATTTGTAGCCTTTAACCATCGGTGTTCCTACTAGTTTAGCATCTTCCATGCCAAATTTTCTCAATACTTCCTTAATGTACTTTGATTGTGTGATCAAAATTCCATCATTCTGTTGAATAACTTGCAAGCCTAGAAATAATTTAATCTCTCCAAACATTGACATTTTAAATTCCTTTCTCATCTCATCAGCAAATGATTTACAAATATGATCTTATCCTCCAAAAATTATATCATCCTAAAATATTTCAGCAATCAAAATAGTATCATCAGATCATCCTTTCATGTACAAATTGTTGTTTTCACTAGTTATTACCAAACCTATACTTAAAAGATAAGTATGTAACCTTTCATACCATGCTCTCGGTGCTTCCTTTAATCCATATAAAGCTTTGTGTAGTCTACATACCATGTCTCTCTAATTTAGATCAACAAATCTTTCTGGTTGTTCTATGTAGACCTCCTCCTCTAGTATTCCATTTAGAAAAGCTGACTTAACATCCATTTGATAGACCTTGAATTTCTTATGTGTAGCATATGCAAGTAACATGCAGACTCCTTCTAGTCTAGCAATAGGTGCAAGAGTTTCACCATAATCAATACCTTCTTCTTGTGCATATCCCTTGGAAACAAGTCTAGCTTTATTCCTTGTAACCTCTCCATTTTCATTTAGTTTATTTTTGAAAATCCATTTAGTAATAATAAC
Source organism: Chamaecyparis obtusa (assembly GCA_027943335.1). Taxonomy (NCBI): domain Eukaryota; kingdom Viridiplantae; phylum Streptophyta; class Pinopsida; order Cupressales; family Cupressaceae; genus Chamaecyparis; species Chamaecyparis obtusa. Next base: position 716,707 of record BSBK01007754.1, on the reverse strand, counting down.
ATTTTTATCTTTTAGTGTAGGTACTAAAGTCCATGTATTATTTTTCTCAATTTTTTCAATCTCTTAATTCTGTTCAGTTTCATTTCCTTTCTCATCAGCTTCTTCCTGATCCTTGGTTTCCCTTTGTTGTTCTACACCTAGCCAATTGTAATTTGATCCTTTTACCCAATAAGTATTATCACATCTGATTTTATCATTTATCAATAAAGATCCTTTTCCTTTAACCATGCAAGGTGTATCATTACCCATTTTTCTTGATCCTACCTTATAATGCTCAAGATGATCAAACTTATCTTCATCAACAGTCATGTGATGTGTAAAGCCACTATCAATGATCCAAGTATCATTTTTACTAGCTTTAGAAATGAGTGTTGTTTCTACATACCTTTCCTCCTCTTCAGAGTCATCTTTCATTTCAACAAACACTACCTCAACATCATCATCAGTTTCAGTGTCAGTGTCCTCATCTTCAACCAAATAACATGCCTTTTTTTCCATTATCTTTGTGATCGCATTTATTTCTGTTGTAGTTTTAGTAACCTCTATTGTTTCTTCTTCCATAGCTTCCATCACTAGATCAGTCTTGGTCTTTATCTTCCTCTTTCCTGTTCGGACATCTAGCAGTAATATGGCTAAATTCTTTACAATTAAAACAAGCTAAAGGTAACTTTTCCTTATATCTACCTTTACCTTTAGGAAGTCTTCGGGCCATAAGAGCTTCAATTTCATCAAGCTCATCATCGGTATTACTATCACTATCATTCTTTATATTATGTCTACTGCTAGATTTATCGATCTTCAGAGAAGACATAAAAGAAGACTTAACAGATAGTACAACACTATTATCAAAATTGTTCAACTCAAAGGTTGTTAACTTACCAATCAGACTATCAAGAGTAAGATTACTACCAGGTGTAGACCTCATTTCATGTATAGCAAATATTCTGATTGCATATGCAAGCAACAAGGTTCTTAGAATCTTACTTACCACTATATCTTCATCAATGACACCACCAGATCCTTGGATAGCATTGACTACCTCTTTGATTCGGTTTGTATATTGTGTAATTTTTTCTCCTTCCTTCATTTTCATATCATCAAATTTGCCTCTTAAGCTTTTAGCTCTGGCTCTGTTCACATTTGCATCACCACCATAGACTAGAGCAAGCTTATCCCACATGTACTTTGCACTAGTGCAAGTCTTGACATCCTCAAATTTAGCAACAGATAGAGCAACAACAATCTCTATCATAGTAATGTTGTGTTCATGTCGGTCTCTCAATTGATCAAGATTTAAAGGTCCAGTCAGAGGTTGTATGTAGCCATTGTTCAGTAAGGTTATAGCAGAATCACCAATTCTAGATATGTGAAGTTTCATCTGGCTTTTCCATATAGTAAAGTTGTCCTTATTCAACTTCGGCACTTCCCTCTTATACATCTTGTAATCTTTATGTTGAAGTCCTTAGAACTCTGTTCCAAGCAACCAATGCTCTGCTACCAATTGTTAGAGTAACTGAGAGGGGGGTGAATCAATTAGATTAGTTATCCTATAGTCCCAAATACAAAGATGTAACACTCAAAACAATTCCAATAAGTTTTGCAACTCGGTAACATAAACTATTAAACTATTTGTGCCTTTTATCGATTACCGGTTAATTAACTCACTGTGATTACCGACCAAATCAAATATGTAGTATGTAAAGTATGACAATAAAAAAATCATCACATAAACATATAACACAATGAATTAACATGGAAACCTTGCTAAGGGAAAAACCTCTTGAGACTGGTAACCCAAAATAATTTTTACTCTTTTGAAGTGAGCTCGGTGAAGAGCCAACCATGTTAAATGTTACAAACACACTATTAGGTGTGACCTTGTTAGAGGATTTAAGACTAACAGTTAAATTTTGACCAATATTCACTATGGGGTCAATAAGATAACAATTTACATTCCTTGAATGACATAGGGGCATAACATAAGATGATTAAGTCCACTTGGTTAGGAGATTTTCTGTATCAATGGTTAAACTGAAATAGTAGTTGATCTGATTACAATACAACTCAATTTGCAGATGTTCAAATCTATTCTAAGCCCATACAAATCATCTGATCAATATTTCAATTCACTTCCTCAACTTACTTTCACTCGGTAATAGCTCTTTGATGCTCGGTACTATTCTGCAGTTCGGTTCTCCTTCAACAAGTCTAATCAGGCATGCACGAAAATGTATTCATGCAAAATCTATGTAGTCTTCTTTCTTCCAGCATAGTTTCAATAAAGAAACTTATATCTCTTATATAACAGATAAACTGTTCTCATATCAACCATAAGATTTTTCCACTTATCCTTCTTCATTGATTTTACCTCTTAAACCTTCCTCAGTAGTTGTGTCAATAACACATTTCAATTCCATCCTTTAGATCTTCTCTGAATTTTGTCAGTTGTGGATCTCATAACAATCTTTATCCTCAATCTCAAAATCATAAAAATTTCTAGCTCACTTTCTGTCGGCTAAACTAAGCAATTAATACTTTCATCCATACTCGGTTGACAAAGAAATGCATTAGCGAATACAAGCTTGGTTAATAATGTTTCTCGGTATACACTACACTAGCTCGGTGTATACTGAAGTGCTTGATTTACTGACCACATTGCCTTGTAAAATTTTGCTTCCTTCTTCATAATAGATTAATGCAACATAATCAAGTCAACAATATGAGATCATAGACTCATCAATAAGTTACCCAAAATATTCCTTATCCTCATATGTCATATCCATCTTTCTCCATGTAGATATCTCAGTTCTTCATCTTTTCTCTCTTTTTATAGATGTTTAGATGTTTGTAACTAACATGATAAGTACTGTCAAAACTAGTTGATATCAATGACAACATAATGACTAATTTAATTATCTTACATATCATTTTAGTAACTCAATGATCTCTAATCACTGATCTTCAAGTCATTCAGATATTCAATTAGTTGTAGTTCATCACAAAGTGGGATCTGAATCATTGATGCTAAAATATCACACACAATCAAATTCAAAAAGAACATTTACTTAAATTGATGAATTGTAAAAATCTCTTTTAGCACTAAAAATAAGACTAATTTATTGAAGTAAAGTATGCATACATAAATTTTTGTGTAAGAAGCCATGAAAGTGATTTGTGTAAATATTTGGTATAAATAAAGGGCATGGTAGGAAACTTGTGGACATGCATAAGAACCAAAAGATATGTATGATACAAAACTAGGGTTTCTTCATAAAACTACTACTCATAAGTGAAAAAGGGATTTGGTGAGATGTTAACTCAAATGAAATTATCTCTAGATTATGCTCACAAGTCATCATCTCTAAACTAGAATTATATACTTTCAAAATGGAAAGAGTTGCATTTGAGAGGGCAATGGTAAAAACTAAATGAAAGTGGGAGAATTATTTAAATATTTGTTTTTAGATTGGATAAATGTTTTTTTTTTATATAATATTATTGATAATAAGAAACTCCACTATAACCATTTAAGAGTTATATTTCAATAGAATTTGAATCTTGATAGCATAAATAAAAACATAACATAACCATCACACCACTATATTATTGACATAACAAATTTAAATGTTCAATAAAAAATATAATATATATTTTTTAATAAATAAACAATATTTATGAAATGATTATTATTTATATATTAATTTGTTATTGTTATTTATTTTATTTGTTAAATAATTTTATATATGTTTAGATAAAGGATTATATTTGTAATGATTTTGAAAGTTTGTAAGAAATTTTTATCTTGTTTTATTATGTATTTTATGTTGTGCTTGTAATATTGATCGTGAACCAAACTTTTATACAATGATATTTATAACTTGGATTTGACCAAGAAAATATCATCTAAACATTTGTAAAGGGAAAGATTTGTTTTAATTGTGAATTGATTTGTCTGCATGGTTGTATTATTTTATTTTGTTTGTTGGCAATTATCAATATACAATATTTTGTCAAATTAATCATTAGAAATATAATTGATAGTCAATTGGATTGTTGAGTTTTTTTTCAACATTATTATAATATATATTCATTAAATTCAATTGTAAGAACAAGTAAATACAACTGTAAGAATAAATCTAATTTGAAATAATTATTTGTATATAGTTATAAATTAAAACCCAACATAACATTGTCAAAATACTTATATTCTCTACTATAATATTTAGCTTGAATTATTTTTCAAAAAATAAGTTAAATTTTATTACTACTTTTAAAATTAAATATTTTAATTATAGCAATGCAAGACTTCAAATGAATTGTCGAGTAAGTGCACAAAGATGGGGGACCAAAAAGGGGGTATAAGATGTCACTTTTTTCCTAAAAGCAGTAAACCCTGAACTTCAACAAGAAATTGAAGATAGTTAGACTCAAAATTTTAAGATGCAACAAGAACAAGAGTTGTAATACTCTGAATCTAGTTCAAAAAATACTAATTTATTTTTAAAATGGTCTAGATTAAGACCCTAAAAAAGGGGGAGCACAAAAAGTGGTCCTATTTTTTGTGAAAAAACAAAACATAGCATCTGGTGTGCTCCCTCTAAAATGTTAACTTTTTTTTTTAATTTTTTTAATTGCTCCAATGAGAAGTTAGCTAACACCACGTAGTTTATCCCAGATTTTTTTGCTAATTTTTTGATGAATGTATAATTTTTGATGAATTTACGAAGTGCACACATCCTGAAAACATGAAATTTCAGTGTGCTCCCCCTAAAATCATTTAAAACTAATTGAAAATCAAATTTTCTTTTTTTTAATGTGTGTAGAATGGATTCTAGTTTCTAAACATGTAACTTGTTGAAAAATTTGATGAACAAGCCAAAATCTATGCCCAAAATACTACACATTGGTTTTTTACAAAAAATTGACATACACACAAAAGAAATTAGAGATGAAAAACTTAACATAATCATAATTCAAAATAAATTATATGCTTAGATAGCTAACAGATAGATCTACAATATCACATAATCTAATTTTTACGTTATTGAACCATGAGTAAACCTGACGAAGAGCACACAAAAAAAGTTTTCATTTTTTTGTATGTCTGCTAGAAAACACGTCTCAGGCCTAGTTGAATCCTTTGAGCCTTTGGGTTGGATCTCCAAGGAAAATCCAAGGCTTAGGATTGGTTAATTCCAATGCCTTACCAAGCACGTGTGCACCCTATTTAAGTCATAGATTTCAATTGTAAGGAGAAATAGTTAGAGTGAGAGGAAGAGATCTCTCTTTCACTCTCCCTCTCTCTCAATCTCTTCCCCCCTCTCTCTCTCTCTCTCTCTCTCTCTCTCTCTCTCTCTCTCTCTCTCTCTCTCTCTCTCTCTTTGTGTGTGTGTCTATGTATATTGTTTTACAAAACACATGCACCATATAGGGCACACGTGCTTTCATGCATACACACTATGGTCGATTGGGGACCAAAAAGAAAAGTGGCACCTTTTTGGTCCCCCATCTTTGTGCATATACCTTGTCAATACATGGTATTGAAATGCATATACATGCTAACAAATGCATAGTGTTGTCATGTAGGCAGATTCCTGACTTGTCTATTTTCCCTTGTTCTTTGATGCTAATAACAAAGATGCCTTAAAATTTGCTTCAACTCAAGGAACACTATTATCAAAATTACTCAATTCAAAAGTAGTAAGCTTATCAATCAAATGATCAATAGAGACATTAGCTATTGTTCTCAACTCATGAATGGTAGACACTCTAGTGGCATAAGCAAGTAGCAGATTCCTCAACATTTTACTTACCACATCTTCTTCTTCAATGGTACCACTGACACTCTTGATAGTGCCAAAAATTTATTTTATCCTTTGACCATATTAAGCAATGTTTTCTCCTTCAACCATTTTCATGTCATCATGTTTCTCCTTTAGACTATCTACCCTAGCTTTTTGCACATGCTTGTATCCACCATAGATTAGTTTAAGCTTTTCCCAAACCTCATGAGTAGTCTCTAAACCATGTATATCAATATATTCAATGTCAGATAGAGTACTTACTATAGCCTCCAATGCTTGCATATTCTCTTGTTGCTCCTTCAACTGACCTGCAATAAGAGTCCCAGTAGGAAAAAGATATTTGGTCACAACATAATTCTAGAATTGTGGCCCCATACCTTTTAGATAGATCTTTATATGGTCCCTCCATATTGTGTAGTTATCCCTTGTGAACTATGACCTTTATTCTTCATCATTGGATCTTTTCCTCAATCTATAAAGCTTACCATAAAGAGGACCAAGACCTCTGATACCAATTGTTAATACTATAAGATCCAAGATTATTGAGAGGGGGGGAAAATTAGTAATCTATCAGATCTAATACTTTTTGTAATGCATTCAATAATATAAACTACTTTCATGAACATTAAAATTTATGCATGCAACAAAAAAAGTATCCAAACAACCATTCAAACATGCAACAAAGTGACACCAGTATTTTTATCATGGAAACCTTGATTAAGGGTAAAAAAACACAGTTGGAATTAGCACCCACTAATAATTTTTACTCTTCTTAACTATGCCATGTTAAAGGCATATCCCTATTAGGAGCTTATAATGATGTCCGATTAGGAGCATAGCCTGTTAGGAGTCACCTTGTTAAGGGATTTACCTTAGCCTTGTTAGGAGCTTTACCCTGTTAAGAGTAACCTTGTTAAAAGATTTCAAACAATAATTAAAGGTCCACTTGGTTAAAAATTTACAATTCAGACCTATTAGGATTTTCCTAGTTAAGGGATTTTCTTCTAGAACTGGTGAGGGAGCACCCAAGGAGCACTCCCCACTCTTCACAATTTTTAGACTGATAGGTTAAGTTTTAATAAGCCAACTTGTAAGACCTAGTCACCCTCGGCATGGTTATAAACCATGGGTTTTTTACTATAATCCAAAGGCACATTTAGGATGTTAGGTTTCCTAGGTGTCTTTTTAAGTTATTTCAATAATTTTTAGGATTACTAGGATCCTAGGCTTAGGCCTATAGGCTCATTAGGAGAAAGAATGGAACACTTTGTAAAAAGTTGCAAAATACAAGAAATATTGTAGACAACTTCTTTGAAAAGTTTCTGCCAACTTGTGAAACAACCGCCCAACCATCACAATCTTTGAAAAATAGTTGCGTCCATTGAGGAAAGTCTTCATATAGACCTTACAGGTGGGTGGAAGAAAGAGAGGAGTGTTGAACAGTAAGGAAACTCTATGTAAATTTTGTAGTCAATCAATAAAAGATCCTTGTTTTTCTCTAATTTTGGATTGAAACATTTCATGTACGGATTTGTATGAAAGTGTGAGGAATAAAATTGATCGATCTGACACACATCATGAAGTAGGACTCCATTTCTCTTAGTTTTGAATTATTTTGAAGATTAGAGTTGAAAGTCAGAGGAATAAGTTTTCTGGATCTTTAGGAAACCCTCTTGGACTAGGGTTTTGGTCAAAGATGTCCTAACTTGCGTTTCCTTTGTGGGATTCCCATGAGAAGTTGGGAAATAAAAGTAGGGGAAATTTATTTTAGTTCCTCAAGATTACAAAAGAAGGGGGATTGTTTGGAGAAGTCTATTTGCAGATTCTAGACCAAGCATCTCTATGTGCTTGGTTTAGGAAATGAAGAAGTGAAGTGGTATAAGCACTTCGGGGGTGGATAAAAGAAATCTAAAGACAAATTGTGGTCTCTTTGGGATTCCAAAAACTATTGCAATTGGTAGTTAACCTTGAACAACCAACTGGTAAAGTTTTCCTTCATCAACCGAGTCAATTAGCCGTATCAAGACTAGTAGACTAGGAGTTGTTAAGTGTTGTTCTTTGTGTTTAGGAGTTTAGGATCTGGAGGTTTGTTACAAGTCCAAAAAGGGTGTCTAAATATACTTAGTTTCCATATAATTATTGTAATAATTTGGAACTATAACCCTTGAACCTCGTCCGGAAGGCTACAAGCTCGGCAAGGTCTAGACTCTTGAACTTGTTACTTAAATCCAGTAGTGTGTGTGGAAATCACTCCCATAGTAGACATATTCTTTGTGTACAAAACCTTTCCATCCCCTTACCAAATTTTTAGCTTCCTATTTGAAATAAAATTCAGTAAGGCACTTTGTGATAAGCATGACTGATTGTCAGGAAACTACTCGGTAAAGCTACCAAGCCCACTTGGTTAACATAGGCACCGAGCACCAACCAAGTATCAATAAATTACTAGTAGAACCTAAGGAAATATAAGCCGGTTGGAGATACTAAATCCTCCAGTGAGGATTGTGTAATTTTTTTTGTTATAGGATCTTCTAAAGGTGTAGAGCACTCTCCTAAGTCCACTCTAGGTGAAGAGTAACACCGAAGGTCTCACCATTTACCGAGCTGACTAAATAGGAGAGAGCTCCACTTGCTCTACATCAAGTGGTATCAGAGCACCTAAGATCCTTAGGGTAAAGATATACCATCACCATGGAAGGAGAAGATGAAGGAGGATTATCATCAAGGATGACCAATGCAGAGATAGTAATATACTTGAAGGAGAAAAGGACATAGCGTGATGATCAGAGAGACACCGAGATGCAGTAAATGAGGAAAGAGATGGACAGGCTTAGGGAAGAGCTTCAGAAGAGAAGTAGTGGAAACTTTGATAATTTTGAAGTAAGGAGTGATTAAGAACCCCTTGAGCAGGAGGAAGAAGAATGTCCTATAGACCAAAGGCTACTTATGAAGACTCTAAAATCTATGGAGAGGAGAACCATGGATGCCAAGCTTGAGTTGCCTACATACAATGGGAAGATGGACCCAGATGCTACAATGGATTGGGTGGATGCCCTAGATAGTTTCTTTGATTGTGAAGACATCCATAAGAATCAGAGGGTGAAGATTGCTAAGTCAAAGCTCAAGGGTTCTGCACTCACATGGTGGAACTTCACTCAAGATGATAGGGTGAAGAATGGAAAGAATCTAGTCACCACTTGGAAGAAGATGGTGACCCTGCTTAGGGAAACTTATGTCCCTAAAGATTATGAAGTCCAACTTCATAAAAGGAGAATGAGTCTAAGACATAAAGAGATGGACATCTCTAGCTATACTGAAGAATTTCAGAGATTAGTGATGAAATCCAAGCTTGCTGAACCAGAATGTGTAAAGCTTTATCATTATATACAAGGCCCAAAGGTCTCAATTCAAGATGAATGTAGTCTAACAAGCCCTACCACAGTGAATGAATGCTATCAATTGGCATTAAAATTGGAAGAAAATTTCAGGAGGAGGAATGGATAGAGTGGTAGAGGAAAAGCTAAGAATGAAAGAGGTAGAGGAAACTTTAGAGGAAGAGGACAAAACAATAGACCACAAGGAGAATCTAATAAGGAGAACACCCAAGGAGAAAGAAATTCAAGAGGTGGATACCAAGGTATAAGAGGAAACAATAGGGGTAGAAATGGGGGAAGAAAAAATGGACAAATCAGATGTTATAACTGCAATTAGATAGGGCACTACACCAATAGGTGTCCTGATAGAGACAAGAAGAATAACCAAGGTGAGAGAAGAGTCAACCTAGTACAAGAAGATGATGTTGATAGTGTGAGAGACTCTATGGGAGAAGATGGAGTAAGCCTCATGATGAAGAGGACTTTGATCCAAGCACCAGTACCGGTGGAACCTCCTCAAAGAAAAAGTCTTTTCAGAACCAACTGCAAGAGCCATGGAAAGGAATGCAAGTTACTAATTGATTCTAGTTCTACTAAAAATATTGTATCTAGAGAGACGGTAGATAAATTAAAACTAGAAAAGACACCCCACCCAAACCCATCCCATGTATCTTGGTTGACAAAAGGGTAGTAGAACCTCATAAATGAACAAGCTTGGGTAGACTTCTCTATTAAAGACTATAAGGATAGAGCCCTTTGTGATGTTGTAGACATGGATGTACGTCACCTTTTTTTAGGACATCCATGGAAGTATGATCTGCAAGCTAAACATGATGGAGTCACAAACTGATACCAAATTATTCAAAATGGTCACAAATACAATCTGCTCCCTCTCGCTGATCCTCAACAAGAAAAACCAAAAGAACAATTAGTCATGCTTGCAGGAGAACAATAGATGAGAAGTACTATTCAAGATTCTGAGGTAGGATATGCCCTAGTCCTTAAGCCAAAGGAGAAGATAGTGCACAATGAAGTATCAAAGGAAGTAGATAGTCTACTACAGAAGTAAAAAGGAATAGTTACAAGAGACACACCACATGAACTCCCACCATTGATGGATATCTGTCACCAAATATATTTTATCCCAGGTTCTTCCCTACCCAACAAAGCTTCTTATAAACTCACTCCTGATCAGAATGCTAAAGTCACTAGACAAGTCAGTGAATTGTTGACTAAAGGACTCATAAAAAAGAGTCTTAGCCCTTGTGTAGTCCTGAGTGTTTTGGCCCCTAAAAAGGATGGTAAAGGGAGACTATGCACCAAATCTAGGGAAATAAAAAAAATTACAATCAAATATCGATTCCCTATACCTAGGATTGAAGATCTTCTAGACCAACTTGGAGGAGCATGTTACTTCTCAAAAATTGACCTTAAATCTAGTTACCATCAAATAAGGATAAGGCCCAATGATGAGTGGAAAATTTCATTCAAAACCATAGAAGGATTGTATGAATGGCTTGTGATGTCATTTGGCCTTAGCAATGCTCCTAGCACCTTCATCATATTAATGAATGAAGTGCTTCAAGATTTCATAGGAAAGTTTGTGGTGGTCTATTTAGATGACATCTTAATCTTTAGTGGGACTATAAAGGAACACATGAGACATTTAGAGCAAGTTCTCCAAAAACTACATGAGAAGAAACTGTCTATCAACTTGGAAAAGTGTACATTCATGCAACAAGAGTTGATATTTTTGGGTTTTGTTATCTCAAAGAGAACATTGAAAATGGATCCTAAAAAGGTAGAGGCTATCATTAATTGGCCCACACCAAAGAATCCAGGAGAAGTTAGGAGCTTTCATGGATTGGCTACTTTTTATAGGAAATTTATCAAAAATTTCAGTCACATTTGTGCACCTTTACTTGATACCATCAAGGGTGGTAGAAAAAGAAAGTTCCAGTGGACAACACAAGTAGAGTCCAGCTTTTAAATACTTGAAGGAAAGAGTAGCACAATATCCCATTTTGGCACTACCAACCTTCAAAAAATTGTTCACAGTGGAAATTAATGCTAGCAATTTGGCCATAGGCACAGTCCTCAATCAGGATGGAAGACTAGTGGCTTTTTTCTTTGAAAAACTGAATGAAGCAAAGAAGAAATATAGAACATATGACTTGGAATTGTATGTGATGGTTTAAGCCCTTAAGAAATGGAGGCACTACTTGCTTCCTAAGGAATTTATTATTTTTACAGATAATCATGCTTTGATTTTTTTGAATAGTCAGGATAAACTAAGTTGTAGGCACAAGAAATGGGTGGAATAACTCCAAGCATTCACATTTTCCATAAAACATAAGAAAGGAACTTCAAAATAGGTAGCAGATGCTCTTAGTAGAAGAGTAATTTTGGTTGAAGAAGTGTAGGTACAAAGAATAGGGATTGATGCCTTCAAACACCTATACAAGGATGATTTAGATTTCAGTGATATCTATCAAGTTTTCTCTACTATATCAGATGCATATAATACTACTTATTTTGAATATTTATTACAAAATGGCATTTTGTTCAAAGGAGGTCAACTTTGTATTCCTAAATGCTCCATGAGAGAAAATCTAATTAGAGAGAAACATTGTGGTACACTAGGAGGTCACTTTGGCATAGATAAGACACTTGAACTTGTAAGGAGAAACTATCATTGGCCTTGGTTATCGATGGATGTCAGGAAGTTTGTTGAATCATGCACTATTTGTCAAAGGGCTAAAGGAGTTAGGACCAATCAAGGTCTCTGTCAACCACTTCCTATTCCAACAAAGCCATGGGATAGTGTGAGTATGAATTTTGTCTTAGGACTTCCAAGAACTAAACAAGGATTTGATAGTATCTTTGTTATAGTTGAAAGATTTAGCAAAATGGCACACTTTTTTCCTTGTAAAGTTTCTAATGATGCTTCACATATTGCTAAATTATTTTTTAAATAAGTGGTTAGAATTAATGGATTACCAACATCCATTATCTTCGACAGAGATGTGAAATTCTAAGGGCACTTTTGGAGAACCCTTTGGAAAAAGTTGGGGACAAATCTATCATTCAGTTCTACATACCATCCATAAACCGATGGGCAGACTGAATTTGTAAATAGATCATTAGGTAACCTTTTAAGGTGTCTAACAAAAAAATATGGACAAACTTGGGATGCTATCCTTCCTCAAGTAGAATTTTCTTTCAATGATTCAATAAACCCATCAACAGGGAAGACACCATTCCAAGTGAATTATGGACTCCATCCAAGAGGAGTTATGGAACTAAGAGAGTTACCAACTGACTTTAAAGTTAGTGCACAAGGAGAAGAACTATCTACATGGATCAAATAGATTCATGATCAAGTCTAAGATACATTGATTCAGAATACTACAAAGTACAAAGAACAAGAGGATAAAAAGAAGAGATATATGTTACTTTCAAAGTAGGAGATCAAGTATGGGCATACCTAAACAAGGCAAGGCTACCTAGGGGACATACCAAATTGTAGATGAGGAAGATCAGTCCCTATCAAATACTTCATAAATTTTGGGATAATGTTTATGAAATTTCTTTACCCCCTACTATTTCTATTTCTCCTATCTTTAACATTTGTGATCTCACTCATTTTAAGGGTGATACAGGATCTAATGACACTTTGTAGGGAAATGAAGATAAATAAGCTGAATGGATAAAGGAATTTCCACCAAGCCAACCATTATAGTTGGAAAAGATTCTAGACTCTAAAGTTGTCAAACAAACCAGGAAGAAGACCTACAAAGATTATTTGGTCAAATGGCAGGGGTTAATAGACATTGATGCTACCTAGATGAGTGAAGAGTGTATCAACAAGCATGGAACTTTGGTTCAAAAAAATGCTCTCAAGTGGGACTTGAGTTTTTAAAACATGGGAGTATGGTGCAGGAGCACCCAAGGAGCACTCCCCACTCTTAAAAATTTTTAGATTGATAGGTTAAGTTTTAATAAGCCAACTTGTAAGACCTAGTCACCCTCGGTGTGGTTATAAACCATGGGTTTTTTACTATGGTCCAAAGGCACATTTAGGATGTTAGGTTTCCTAGGTGTCTTTTTAAGTTATTTCAATAATGTTTAGGATCACTAGGATCTGAGGCTTAGGCTTATAGCTTCATTAGGAACTAGAATGCAACACTTTGTAAAAAGTTGTAAAATACAAGAAATATTGTCAACTACTTCTTTGAAAAGTTGCTACCGACCTATGAAACAATCGCCCAATGGTCACAACCTTTGAAAAATGGTTTCATCCATTGAGGAAAGTCTTCATATAGACCTTAAAAATCAGTGGAAGACAAAGAGGAGTGTTGAACAGTAAGGAAACTCTATGTAAATTTTGCATTCAATCAATAAAAGATCCATGTTATTCTCTAATTATGGATTGTAACATTTTGTGTACAGATTTGTATGAAAGTGTGAGGAAGAACATTGCTCGATCCAACACACATCATGAAGTAGAACTCGATTACTCTTATTTTTGAATAAGTTTGAAGATCGGAGTCGAAAGTAGGAGGAATAAGTTTTCCGAATCTTTAGGAAACCCTCCTGGACCAGGGTTTTGGTCAAAGATTCCCTAACTTGCATTTTCTTTGTGGGATTCCCATGCAAAGTTGGGAAATGCAAGTAGGGGAAATGTATTTTAGTTCCTCAAGAGTGTAGAGGAAGGGGGATTGTTTGGAGAAGTTTGTTTGCATATTCTAGACCAAGCATCTCTATGTGCTTGGTTTAGGAAATGAAGAAGTGAAGTGGTAGAAGCACTTTGGGGGTGGATAAAAGAAATCTGAAGATAGATTGTGGTCTCTTTGGGATTCCCAACACCATTTCAATTGGTAGTTAACCTAGAACAACAAACTGGTAAAGTTTTCCTTCATCAACTGAGTCAATTAGCCCTATTAGGACTAGTAGACTAGGAGTTGTTAAGTGTTGCTCTTTGTGTTTAGGATCTTAGGGTCTGGAGGTTTGTTAAAAGTCCAAAAAG